>OY744610.1:25298722-25508722 GCA_963556255.1 Allolobophora icterica
TTTAGGCGATTTTGCGTACGGGTGCGGACGGGGGGGGGGACAAATGTGTACGTGCGCAAAATAAATTTCTAATTATGACGTCCACATTAGCCTATTTATAACTCTGTATTGTCCTATAGTCGTCCGATGGCATTTTATTACATTATATAAAAGCCATGTGCAGTTATTCTGGGCTGTGAACGAGACACCTATAATTTGTCTATATTGATCTCACTCATCCTTCAATGTGGCCTAAAGTGCAGACAGTCTGGAGCTGTCGAGACACTTTCTGCAGCTGGTCTTCCGGGGGGGGGTGAGTCAAGCGTAGGTACGCAGGGGGTGTGAAGAAAGTACGCTTGCGGACAAGGGGTTCAATTTTCCCGGATTTTTGCGTACGTAATATATGGATGGCCCCTTACCATACTCGTGATCATCGTCATCGATCCTAGCGCCAGTCATTTGCCGCCGATAGGTACGAATAAAGTCTCCATTGCCATAGGTCATTTGTCAAGGCCATTGCCCCCTTAGTGTTAGTCCAAGTGATGTTATGTCCTCATTTATATTATCCATCCAGCGTAGTATTGGTCTGCCTTTCTTTTTTTGTCCTTAGAATCTTGCATGTAGAAATCGGTCAGCTGGTATTATTGCTAGATGTCCCAACCATCGGAGAATTCTCAAAGTGACTTTGTCTAGGAGATTTGACCGTTACGGGGCTCTTGTAGTACCGTCACTGTTGTTGTTTATTTTATTTTTATTTATTTTTATTTATTCCGGATATTTCTATAGCGCCTCTCGAAGTCAACTACTACTCAGAGGCGCTCCCGACTACAGCATTTGATACTGTGCCGGAATTTTCACGCCGAAGCGTCACGAGCAATTGCTAGTGAAGGACTTACCCAAGGTTCCTACGCAGCGGCTAGAGTGGGATTCGAACCTGCAACCCTCCGGTCACAAGGCGCCGAACTTACCACTGAGCCACCACGCCCCACAATGTGATGTCGTGCTGATTGCAATCAGGAACTGGCTGGAGAACGAACGCAGAATGGCTCAGAAAACAGATGAGCGACCGGAAGTCCTTCTCACAGTGGTGCCATCGCCCTCATTGGTGGAGGAACTCACAGTGGAACCTACAGCTTTTGGAAAAAACGGAACCATCGATAATTGGACGCCAGGTGGAGTGCCCCAGCAAGCCGGAGTTCCCCAACAAGCCGGAGTTCCGCAGCAAGCCGGAGTTCCCCAGCAAGCCGGATTGCCTCAGCCAGCCAGAATGCCCGGTCCTACAGTCCCGGTGCCACGCAGATTCCAGCTGCCAGGAATGGCTCCGGCGACCCAACGATGACCACCCCACTGGGTTCCGGATGGTCGAGGGTCTGCTCAACAGAAATGAACAAAATCCGCACTCCCGATCTCTATCTGCATTGCCCTCTGACTGTCCATAGAGATATGCTACTTTGTCTTTTATGTGAATGCCACTAGAGCATTTCTGTTAATATTACTTGAGCATTTCTGCTAATATTACTAGAGCATTTCTGTTAATATTACTAGAGCATTTCTGTTAATATTACTAGAGCATTTCTGTTAATATAACTAGAGCATTTCTGTTAATATTACTAGGGCATTTCTGTTAGTATTACTAGAGCATTTCTGTTAATATTACCAGAGCATTTCTGTTAATATTACGAGAGCATTTCTGTTAGCATTACTAGAGCATTTCTGTTAGTATTACTAGAGCATTTCTGTTAATATTACTACCGCATTTCTGTTAGTATTACTAGAGCATTCCTGTTAATATTACTAGAGCATTTCTGTTAGTATTACTAGAGCATTTCTGTTAATATTACCAGAGCATTTCTGTTAATATTACTAGAGCATTTCTGTTAGTATTACTAGAGCATTTCTGTTAGTATTACTAGAGCATTCCTGTTAATATTACTAGAGCATTTCTGTTAGTATTACTAGAGCATTTCTGTTTGTATTACTAGCGCATTTCTGCTTGTATTACTAGAGCATTTCTGTTAGTATTACTAGAGCATTTCTGTTAATATTATTAGCACATTTCTGTTAGTATAACTATGGCATTTCTGTTAGTATTACTAGAGCATTTCTATTAATATTATTAGAGCATTTCTGTTAGTATTACTAGAGCATTTCTGTTAGTATTACCAGAGCATTTCTGTTAATATTACTAGAGCATTTCTGTTAGTATTACTAGAGCATTTCTGTTAGTATTACTAGACCATTTCTGTTAATATTACTAGAGCATTTCTGTTACTATTACTACAGCATTCCTGTTAATATTACTAGAGCATTTCTGTTAGTATTACAAGCGCATTTCTGTTTGTATTACTAGAGCATTTCTGTTGGTATACCAGGGCATTTCTGTTAGTATTACTAGCGCATTTCTGTTAGTATTACTTGAACACTTCTGTTAGTATTACTAGAGCATTCCTGTTAATATAATTAGCACATTTCTGTTAGTATAACCATAGCATTTCTGTTAGTATTACTAGAGCATTTCCATTAATATTACTAGAGCATTTCTGTTAGTATTACTAGAGCATTTCTGTTAATATTATTAGCACATTTCTGTTAGTATAACTATGGCATTTCTGTTAGTATTACTAGAGCATTTCTATTAATATTATTAGAGCATTTCTGTTAGTATTACTAGAGCATTTCTGTTAGTATTACCAGAGCATTTCTGTTAATATTACTAGAGCATTTCTGTTAGTATTACTAGAGCATTTCTGTTAGTATTACTAGACCATTTCTGTTAATATTACTAGAGCATTTCCGTTACTATTACTACAGCATTTCTGTTAGTATTACTAGAACATTTCTGTTAATATTACCAGAGCATTTCTGTTAATATTACTAGAACATTTCTGTTAGTATTACTAGAGCATTTCTGTTAGTATGACTAGAGCATTCCTGTTAATATTACTAGAGCATTTCTGTTAGTATTACTAGAGCATTTCTGTTTGTATTACTAGCGCATTTCTGTTTGTATTACTAGAGCATTTCTGTTAGTATTACTAGAGCATTTCTGTTAATATTATTAGCACATTTCTGTTAGTATAACTATAGCATTTCTGTTAGTATTACTAGAGCATTTCCGTTAATATTACTAGAGCATTTCTGCTAGCATTACTAGAGTATTTCTGTTAGTATTACTAGAGCATTTCTGTTAATATTACTAGAGCATTTCTGTTAGTATTACTAGCGCATTTCTGTTAATATTACTAGAGCATTTCTGTTAGTATTACTAGAGCATTTCTGTTGGTATTACTAGCGCATTTCTGTATTACTAGAGCATTTCTGTTAGTATTACTAGCGCATTTCATTTAGTATTACTAGAGCACTTGTGTTAGTATTACAAGCGCATTTCTGTTAATATTACTAGAGCATTTCTGTTAGTATTACTAGAGCATTTCTGTTGGTATTACTAGCGCATTTCTGTATTACTAGAGCATTTCTGTTAGTATTACTAGCGCATTTCATTTAGTATTACTAGAGCACTTGTGTTAGTATTACTAGAGCATTTCTGTTACTATTAGTAGCACATTTTCGTTAGTATAACTAGAGCATTTCTGTTAATATTACTAGAGCATTTCTGTTAATATTACTAGAGCATTTCTTTTAGTATTATTAGAGCATTTCTGTTAGTATTACAAGAGCAGTTCCGTTAATATTACTAGAGCATTTCTGTTAGTATTCCTAGAGCATTCCTGTTAATATTACTAGAGCATTTCTGTTAGTATTTCTAGGGCATTTCTGTTAGTATTACTAGCGCATTGCTGTTTGTATTACTAGAGCATTTCTGTTAGTATTACTAGAGCATTCCTGTTAATATTACTAGAGCATTCTGTTAGTATTACTAGAGCATTTCTGTTTGTATTACTAGAGCATTTCTGTTAGTATTACTAGAACATTTCTGTTAGTATTACTAGAGCATTTCCGTTAATATTATTAGCACATTTCTGTTAGTATAACCATAGCATTTCTGTTAGTATTACTAGAGCATTTCCATTAATATTACTAGAGCATTTCTGATAGCATTACTAGAGCATTTCTGTTAGTATTACTAGAGCATTTCCGTTAATATTATTAGCACATTTCTGTTAGTATAACCATAGCATTTCTGTTAATATTACTAGAGCATTTCTTTTAGTATTACAGCGCATTTCTGTTTATATTACTAGAGCATTTCTGTTAGTATTACTAGCGTATTTCTGTTAATATTACAAGAGCATTTCTGTTAGTATTACTAGAGCATTTCTGTTAGTATTACTAGCGCATTTCTGTTAATATTACTAGAGCATTTCTGTTAGTATTACTAAGGCATTCCTGTTAATATTACTAGAGCATTTCTGTTAGTATTACTAGCGCATTTCTGTTTGTATTACTAGAGCATTTCTGTTAGTATTACTAGCGCATTTCTGTTAATATTACTAGAGCATTTCTGTTAGTATTACTAGAGCATTTCTGTTGGTATTACTAGCTCATTTCTGTTAATATTACTAGAGCATTTCTGTTAGTACTACTAGGGAATACCTGTTAATATTACTAGAGAATTTCTGTTAGTATTACTAGAGCATTTCTGTTAGTATTACTAGCGCAGTTCTGTTTGTATTACTATAGCATTTCTGTTAGTATTACTAGCGCATTTCTGTTAATATTACTAGAGCATTTCTGTTAGTATTACTAGAGCATTTCTGTTGGTATTACTAGCGCATTTCTGTATTACTAGAGCATTTCTGTTAGTATTACTAGCGCATTTCATTTAGTATTACTAGAGCACTTGTGTTAGTATTACTAGCGCATTAATGTTAATATTACTAGAGCATTTCTGTTGGTATTACTAGCGCATTTCTGTATTACTAGAGCATATCTGTTACTATTAGTAGCACATTTCTGTTAGTATAACTAGAGAATTTCTGTTAATATTACTAGAGCATTTCTGTTAATATTACTAGAGCATTTCTTTTAGTATTATTAGAGCATTTCTGTTAGTATTACAAGAGCAGTTCCGTTAATATTACTAGAGCATTTCTGTTAGTATTCCTAGAGCATTCCTGTTAATATTACTTGAGCATTTCTGTTAGTATTTCTAGGGCATTTCTGTTAGTATTACTAGCGCATTTCTGTTTGTATTACTAGAGCATTTCTGTTGGTATTACTAGCGCATTTCTGTATTACTAGAGCATTTCTGTTAGTATTACTAGCGCATTTCATTTAGTATTACTAGAGCACTTGTGTTAGTATTACTAGCGCATTTCTGTTAATATTACTAGAGCATTTCTGTTAGTATTACTAGAGCATTTCTGTTGGTATTACTAGCGCATTTCTGTATTACTAGAGCATTTCTGTTAGTATTACTAGCGCATTTCATTTAGTATTACTAGAGCACTTGTGTTAGTATTACTAGAGCATTTCTGTTACTATTAGTAGCACATTTTCGTTAGTATAACTAGAGCATTTCTGTTAATATTACTAGAGCATTTCTGTTAATATTACTAGAGCATTTCTTTTAGTATTATTAGAGCATTTCTGTTAGTATTACAAGAGCAGTTCCGTTAATATTACTAGAGCATTTCTGTTAGTATTCCTAGAGCATTCCTGTTAATATTACTAGAGCATTTCTGTTAGTATTTCTAGGGCATTTCTGTTAGTATTACTAGCGCATTGCTGTTTGTATTACTAGAGCATTTCTGTTAGTATTACTAGAGCATTCCTGTTAATATTACTAGAGCATTCTGTTAGTATTACTAGAGCATTTCTGTTTGTATTACTAGAGCATTTCTGTTAGTATTACTAGAACATTTCTGTTAGTATTACTAGAGCATTTCCGTTAATATTATTAGCACATTTCTGTTAGTATAACCATAGCATTTCTGTTAATATTACTAGAGCATTTCTTTTAGTATTACAGCGCATTTCTGTTTATATTACTAGAGCATTTCTGTTAGTATTACTAGCGTATTTCTGTTAATATTACAAGAGCATTTCTGTTAGTATTACTAGAGCATTTCTGTTAGTATTACTAGCGCATTTCTGTTAATATTACTAGAGCATTTCTGTTAGTATTACTAAGGCATTCCTGTTAATATTACTAGAGCATTTCTGTTAGTATTACTAGCGCATTTCTGTTTGTATTACTAGAGCATTTCTGTTAGTATTACTAGCGCATTTCTGTTAATATTACTAGAGCATTTCTGTTAGTATTACTAGAGCATTTCTGTTGGTATTACTAGCTCATTTCTGTTAATATTACTAGAGCATTTCTGTTAGTACTACTAGGGAATACCTGTTAATATTACTAGAGAATTTCTGTTAGTATTACTAGAGCATTTCTGTTAGTATTACTAGCGCAGTTCTGT
The DNA here is from genome assembly GCA_963556255.1 of Allolobophora icterica. Classification (NCBI taxonomy): domain Eukaryota; kingdom Metazoa; phylum Annelida; class Clitellata; order Crassiclitellata; family Lumbricidae; genus Allolobophora; species Allolobophora icterica. The sequence continues at coordinate 25,305,082 of OY744610.1, forward strand.
TTGTATTACTATAGCATTTCTGTTAGTATTACTAGCGCATTTCTGTTAATATTACTAGAGCATTTCTGTTAGTATTACTAGAGCATTTCTGTTGGTATTACTAGCGCATTTCTGTATTACTAGAGCATTTCTGTTAGTATTACTAGCGCATTTCATTTAGTATTACTAGAGCACTTGTGTTAGTATTACTAGCGCATTAATGTTAATATTACTAGAGCATTTCTGTTGGTATTACTAGCGCATTTCTGTATTACTAGAGCATATCTGTTACTATTAGTAGCACATTTCTGTTAGTATAACTAGAGAATTTCTGTTAATATTACTAGAGCATTTCTGTTAATATTACTAGAGCATTTCTTTTAGTATTATTAGAGCATTTCTGTTAGTATTACAAGAGCAGTTCCGTTAATATTACTAGAGCATTTCTGTTAGTATTCCTAGAGCATTCCTGTTAATATTACTTGAGCATTTCTGTTAGTATTTCTAGGGCATTTCTGTTAGTATTACTAGCGCATTTCTGTTTGTATTACTAGAGCATTTCTGTTAGTATTACTAGAGCATTTCTGTTAGTATTACTAGAGCATTCCTGTTAATATTACTAGAGCATTCTGTTAGTATTACTAGAGCATTTCTGTTTGTATTACTAGAGCATTTCTGTTAGTATTACTAGAGCATTTCTGTTAATATTACTAGAGCATTTCTGTTAGTATTACTAGAGCATTTCTGTTGGTATTACTAGCGCATTTCTGTATTACTAGAGCATTTCTGTTAGTATTACTAGCGCATTTCATTTAGTATTACTAGAGCACTTGTGTTAGTATTACTAGCGCATTTATGTTAATATTACTAGAGCATTTCTGTTGGTATTACTAGCGCATTTCATTTAGTATTACTAGAGCATTTCTGTTAGTATTTCTAGGGCATTTCTGTTAGTATTACTAGAGCATTTCTGTTAGTATCACTAGCGCATTTCTGTTAATATTACTAGAGCATTTCTGTTAGTATTACTAAGGCATTCCTGTTAATATTACTAGAGCATTTCTGTTAGTATTACTAGCGCATTTCTGTTTGTATTACTAGAGCATTTCTGTTAGTATTACTAGCGCATTTCTGTTAATATTACTAGAGCATTTCTGTTAGTATTACTAGAGCATTTCTGTTGGTATTACTAGCTCATTTCTGTTAATATTACTAGAGCATTTCTGTTAGTACTACTAGGGAATACCTGTTAATATTACTAGAGAATTTCTGTTAGTATTACTAGAGCATTTCTGTTAGTATTACTAGCGCAGTTCTGTTAATATTACTAGAGCATTTCTGTTAGTATTACTAGAGCATTTCTGTTGGTATTACTAGCGCATTTCTGTATTACTAGAGCATTTCTGTTAGTATTACTAGCGCATTTCATTTAGTATTACTAGAGCACTTGTGTTAGTATTACTAGCGCATTAATGTTAATATTACTAGAGCATTTCTGTTGGTATTACTAGCGCATTTCTGTATTACTAGAGCATATCTGTTACTATTAGTAGCACATTTCTGTTAGTATAACTAGAGAATTTCTGTTAATATTACTAGAGCATTTCTGTTAATATTACTAGAGCATTTCTTTTAGTATTATTAGAGCATTTCTGTTAGTATTACAAGAGCAGTTCCGTTAATATTACTAGAGCATTTCTGTTAGTATTCCTAGAGCATTCCTGTTAATATTACTTGAGCATTTCTGTTAGTATTTCTAGGGCATTTCTGTTAGTATTACTAGCGCATTTCTGTTTGTATTACTAGAGCATTTCTGTTAGTATTACTAGAGCATTTCTGTTAGTATTACTAGAGCATTCCTGTTAATATTACTTGAGCATTTCTGTTAGTATTTCTAGGGCATTTCTGCTAGTATTACTAGCGCATTTCTGTTTGTATTACTAGAGCATTTCTGTTAGTATTACTAGAGCATTTCTGTTAGTATTACTAGAGCATTCCTGTTAATATTACTAAAGCATTCTGTTAGTATTACTAGAGCATTTCTCTTTGTATTACTATAGCATTTCTGTTAGTATTACTAGAGCATTTCTGTTAGTATTACTAGAGCATTTCTGTTAATATTATTAGCACATTTCTGTTAGTATAACCATAGCAATTCTGTTAGTATTACTAGAGCATTTCCATTAATATTACTAGAGCATTTCTGATAGCATTACTAGAGCATTTCTGTTAATATTACTAGAGCATTTCTGTTAATATTACTAGAGCATTTCTTTTAGTATTATTAGAGCATTTCTGTTAGTATTACAAGAGCAGTTCCGTTAATATTACTAGATCATTTCTGTTAGTATTCCTAGAGCATTCCTGTTTATATTACTTGAGCATTTCTGTTAGTATTTCTAGGGCATTTCTGTTAGTATTACTAGCGCATTTCTGTTTGTATTACTAGAGCATTTCTGTTAGTATTACTAGAGCATTTCTGTTACTATTACTAGAGCATTTCTGTTTGTATTACTAGAGCATTTCTGTTAGTATTACTAGAACATTTCTGTTAGTATTACTAGAGCATTTCCGTTAATATTATTAGCACATTTCTGTTAGTATAACCATAGCATTTCTGTTAGTATTACTCGCGCATTTATGTTAATATTACTAGAGCATTTCTGTTGGTATTACTAGCGCATTTCATTTAGTATTACTAGAGCATTTCTGTTACTATTAGTAGCACATTTCTGTTAGTATAACTAGAGCATTTCTGTTAATATTACTAGAGCATTTCTGTTAATATTACTAGAGCATTTCTTTTAGTATTATTAGAGCATTTCTGTTAGTATTACAAGAGCAGTTCCGTTAATATTACTAGAGCATTTCTGTTAGTATTCCTAGAGCATTCCTGTTAATATTACTTGAGCATTTCTGTTAGTATTTCTAGGGCATTTCTGCTAGTATTACTAGCGCATTTCTGTTTGTATTACTAGAGCATTTCTGTTAGTATTACTAGAGCATTTCTGTTAGTATTACTAGAGCATTCCTGTTAATATTACTAAAGCATTCTGTTAGTATTACTAGAGCATTTCTCTTTGTATTACTATAGCATTTCTGTTAGTATTACTAGAGCATTTCTGTTAGTATTACTAGAGCATTTCTGTTAATATTATTAGCACATTTCTGTTAGTATAACCATAGCAATTCTGTTAGTATTACTAGAGCATTTCCATTAATATTACTAGAGCATTTCTGATAGCATTACTAGAGCATTTCTGTTAGTATTACTAGAGCATTTCTGTTAATATTACTAGAGCATTTCTGTTAGTATTACTAGCGCATTTCTGTTAGTATTACTAGCGCATTTCTGTTAATATTACTAGAGCATTTCTGTTAGTATTACTAAGGCATTCCTGTTAATATTACTAGAGCATTTCTGTTAGTATTACTAGCGCATTTCTGTTAATATTACTAGAGCATTTATGTTAGTATTACTAGAGCATTTCTGTTAGTATTACTAGCGCATTTCTGTTAATATTACTAGAGCATTTCTGTTAGTATTACTAAGGCATTCCTGTTAATATTACTAGAGCATTTCTGTTAGTATTACTAGCGCATTTCTGTTAGTATTCCTAGAGCATTTCTGTTAGTATTACTAGCGCATTGCTGTTTGTATTACTAGAGCATTTCTGTTAGTATTACTAGAGCATTCCTGTTAATATTACTAGAGCATTCTGTTAGTATTACTAGAGCATTTCTGTTTGTATTACTAGAGCATTTCTGTTAGTATTACTAGAACATTTCTGTTAGTATTACTAGAGCATTTCCGTTAATATTATTAGCACATTTCTGTTAGTATAACCATAGCATTTCTGTTAGTATTACTAGAGCATTTCCATTAATATTACTAGAGCATTTCTGATAGCATTACTAGAGCATTTCTGTTAGTATTACTAGAGCATTTCTGTTAATATTACTAGAGCATTTTTGTTAGTATTATAGCGCATTTCTGTTTATATTACTAGAGCATTTCTGTTAGTATTACTAGCGTATTTCTGTTAATATTACAAGAGCATTTCTGTTAGTATTACTAGAGCATTTCTGTTACTATTAGTAGCACATTTCTGTTAGTATAACTAGAGCAGTTCCGTTAATATTACTAGAGCATTTCTGTTAGTATTCCTAGAGCATTTCTTTTAGTATTATTAGAGCATTTCTGTTAGTATTACAAGAGCAGTTCCGTTAATATTACTAGAGCATTTCTGTTAGTATTCCTAGAGCATTTCTGTTAGTATTACTAGCGCATTGCTGTTTGTATTACTAGAGCATTTCTGTTAGTATTACTAGAGCATTCCTGTTAATATTACTAGAGCATTCTGTTAGTATTACTAGAGCATTTCTGTTTGTATTACTAGAGCATTTCTGTTAGTATTACTAGAACATTTCTGTTAGTATTACTAGAGCATTTCCGTTAATATTATTAGCACATTTCTGTTAGTATAACCATGGCATTTCTGTTAGTATTACTAGAGCATTTCCATTAATATTACTAGAGCATTTCTGATAGCATTACTAGAGCATTTCTGTTAGTATTACTAGAGCATTTCTGTTAATATTACTAGAGCATTTTTGTTAGTATTATAGCGCATTTCTGTTTATATTACTAGAGCATTTCTGTTAGTATTACTAGCGTATTTCTGTTAATATTACAAGAGCATTTCTGTTAGTATTACTAGAGCATTTCTGTTAGTATTACTAGCGCATTTCTGTTAATATTACTAGAGCATTTCTGTTAGTATTACTAAGGCATTCCTGTTAATATTACTAGAGCATTTCTGTTAGTATTACTAGCGCATTTCTGTTTGTATTACTAGAGCATTTCTGTTAGTATTACTAGCGCATTTCTGTTAATATTACTAGAGCATTTCTGTTAATATTACTAGAGCATTTCTTTTAGTATTATTAGAGCATTTCTGTTAGTATTACAAGAGCAGTTCCGTTAATATTACTAGATCATTTCTGTTAGTATTCCTAGAGCATTCCTGTTTATATTACTTGAGCATTTCTGTTAGTATTTCTAGGGCATTTCTGTTAGTATTACTAGCGCATTTCTGTTTGTATTACTAGAGCATTTCTGTTAGTATTACTAGAGCATTTCTGTTAGTATTACTAGAGCATTTCTGTTTGTATTACTAGAGCATTTCTGTTAGTATTACTAGCGCATTTCATTTAGTATTACTAGAGCACTTGTGTTAGTATTACTAGCGCATTTCTGTTAATATTACTAGAGCATTTCTGTTAGTATTACTAGAGCATTTCTGTTGGTATTACTAGCGCATTTCTGTATTACTAGAGCATTTCTGTTAGTATTACTAGCGCATTTCATTTAGTATTACTAGAGCACTTGTGTTAGTATTACTAGAGCATTTCTGTTACTATTAGTAGCACATTTTCGTTAGTATAACTAGAGCATTTCTGTTAATATTACTAGAGCATTTCTGTTAATATTACTAGAGCATTTCTTTTAGTATTATTAGAGCATTTCTGTTAGTATTACAAGAGCAGTTCCGTTAATATTACTAGAGCATTTCTGTTAGTATTCCTAGAGCATTCCTGTTAATATTACTAGAGCATTTCTGTTAGTATTTCTAGGGCATTTCTGTTAGTATTACTAGCGCATTGCTGTTTGTATTACTAGAGCATTTCTGTTAGTATTACTAGAGCATTCCTGTTAATATTACTAGAGCATTCTGTTAGTATTACTAGAGCATTTCTGTTTGTATTACTAGAGCATTTCTGTTAGTATTACTAGAACATTTCTGTTAGTATTACTAGAGCATTTCCGTTAATATTATTAGCACATTTCTGTTAGTATAACCATAGCATTTCTGTTAGTATTACTAGAGCATTTCCATTAATATTACTAGAGCATTTCTGATAGCATTACTAGAGCATTTCTGTTAGTATTACTAGAGCATTTCCGTTAATATTATTAGCACATTTCTGTTAGTATAACCATAGCATTTCTGTTAATATTACTAGAGCATTTCTTTTAGTATTACAGCGCATTTCTGTTTATATTACTAGAGCATTTCTGTTAGTATTACTAGCGTATTTCTGTTAATATTACAAGAGCATTTCTGTTAGTATTACTAGAGCATTTCTGTTAGTATTACTAGCGCATTTCTGTTAATATTACTAGAGCATTTCTGTTAGTATTACTAAGGCATTCCTGTTAATATTACTAGAGCATTTCTGTTAGTATTACTAGCGCATTTCTGTTTGTATTACTAGAGCATTTCTGTTAGTATTACTAGCGCATTTCTGTTAATATTACTAGAGCATTTCTGTTAGTATTACTAGAGCATTTCTGTTGGTATTACTAGCTCATTTCTGTTAATATTACTAGAGCATTTCTGTTAGTACTACTAGGGAATACCTGTTAATATTACTAGAGAATTTCTGTTAGTATTACTAGAGCATTTCTGTTAGTATTACTAGCGCAGTTCTGTTTGTATTACTATAGCATTTCTGTTAGTATTACTAGCGCATTTCTGTTAATATTACTAGAGCATTTCTGTTAGTATTACTAGAGCATTTCTGTTGGTATTACTAGCGCATTTCTGTATTACTAGAGCATTTCTGTTAGTATTACTAGCGCATTTCATTTAGTATTACTAGAGCACTTGTGTTAGTATTACTAGCGCATTAATGTTAATATTACTAGAGCATTTCTGTTGGTATTACTAGCGCATTTCTGTATTACTAGAGCATATCTGTTACTATTAGTAGCACATTTCTGTTAGTATAACTAGAGAATTTCTGTTAATATTACTAGAGCATTTCTGTTAATATTACTAGAGCATTTCTTTTAGTATTATTAGAGCATTTCTGTTAGTATTACAAGAGCAGTTCCGTTAATATTACTAGAGCATTTCTGTTAGTATTCCTAGAGCATTCCTGTTAATATTACTTGAGCATTTCTGTTAGTATTTCTAGGGCATTTCTGTTAGTATTACTAGCGCATTTCTGTTTGTATTACTAGAGCATTTCTGTTGGTATTACTAGCGCATTTCTGTATTACTAGAGCATTTCTGTTAGTATTACTAGCGCATTTCATTTAGTATTACTAGAGCACTTGTGTTAGTATTACTAGCGCATTTCTGTTAATATTACTAGAGCATTTCTGTTAGTATTACTAGAGCATTTCTGTTGGTATTACTAGCGCATTTCTGTATTACTAGAGCATTTCTGTTAGTATTACTAGCGCATTTCATTTAGTATTACTAGAGCACTTGTGTTAGTATTACTAGAGCATTTCTGTTACTATTAGTAGCACATTTTCGTTAGTATAACTAGAGCATTTCTGTTAATATTACTAGAGCATTTCTGTTAATATTACTAGAGCATTTCTTTTAGTATTATTAGAGCATTTCTGTTAGTATTACAAGAGCAGTTCCGTTAATATTACTAGAGCATTTCTGTTAGTATTCCTAGAGCATTCCTGTTAATATTACTAGAGCATTTCTGTTAGTATTTCTAGGGCATTTCTGTTAGTATTACTAGCGCATTGCTGTTTGTATTACTAGAGCATTTCTGTTAGTATTACTAGAGCATTCCTGTTAATATTACTAGAGCATTCTGTTAGTATTACTAGAGCATTTCTGTTTGTATTACTAGAGCATTTCTGTTAGTATTACTAGAACATTTCTGTTAGTATTACTAGAGCATTTCCGTTAATATTATTAGCACATTTCTGTTAGTATAACCATAGCATTTCTGTTAATATTACTAGAGCATTTCTTTTAGTATTACAGCGCATTTCTGTTTATATTACTAGAGCATTTCTGTTAGTATTACTAGCGTATTTCTGTTAATATTACAAGAGCATTTCTGTTAGTATTACTAGAGCATTTCTGTTAGTATTACTAGCGCATTTCTGTTAATATTACTAGAGCATTTCTGTTAGTATTACTAAGGCATTCCTGTTAATATTACTAGAGCATTTCTGTTAGTATTACTAGCGCATTTCTGTTTGTATTACTAGAGCATTTCTGTTAGTATTACTAGCGCATTTCTGTTAATATTACTAGAGCATTTCTGTTAGTATTACTAGAGCATTTCTGTTGGTATTACTAGCTCATTTCTGTTAATATTACTAGAGCATTTCTGTTAGTACTACTAGGGAATACCTGTTAATATTACTAGAGAATTTCTGTTAGTATTACTAGAGCATTTCTGTTAGTATTACTAGCGCAGTTCTGTTTGTATTACTATAGCATTTCTGTTAGTATTACTAGCGCATTTCTGTTAATATTACTAGAGCATTTCTGTTAGTATTACTAGAGCATTTCTGTTGGTATTACTAGCGCATTTCTGTATTACTAGAGCATTTCTGTTAGTATTACTAGCGCATTTCATTTAGTATTACTAGAGCACTTGTGTTAGTATTACTAGCGCATTAATGTTAATATTACTAGAGCATTTCTGTTGGTATTACTAGCGCATTTCTGTATTACTAGAGCATATCTGTTACTATTAGTAGCACATTTCTGTTAGTATAACTAGAGAATTTCTGTTAATATTACTAGAGCATTTCTGTTAATATTACTAGAGCATTTCTTTTAGTATTATTAGAGCATTTCTGTTAGTATTACAAGAGCAGTTCCGTTAATATTACTAGAGCATTTCTGTTAGTATTCCTAGAGCATTCCTGTTAATATTACTTGAGCATTTCTGTTAGTATTTCTAGGGCATTTCTGTTAGTATTACTAGCGCATTTCTGTTTGTATTACTAGAGCATTTCTGTTAGTATTACTAGAGCATTTCTGTTAGTATTACTAGAGCATTCCTGTTAATATTACTAGAGCATTCTGTTAGTATTACTAGAGCATTTCTGTTTGTATTACTAGAGCATTTCTGTTAGTATTACTAGAGCATTTCTGTTAATATTACTAGAGCATTTCTGTTAGTATTACTAGAGCATTTCTGTTGGTATTACTAGCGCATTTCTGTATTACTAGAGCATTTCTGTTAGTATTACTAGCGCATTTCATTTAGTATTACTAGAGCACTTGTGTTAGTATTACTAGCGCATTTATGTTAATATTACTAGAGCATTTCTGTTGGTATTACTAGCGCATTTCATTTAGTATTACTAGAGCATTTCTGTTAGTATTTCTAGGGCATTTCTGTTAGTATTACTAGAGCATTTCTGTTAGTATCACTAGCGCATTTCTGTTAATATTACTAGAGCATTTCTGTTAGTATTACTAAGGCATTCCTGTTAATATTACTAGAGCATTTCTGTTAGTATTACTAGCGCATTTCTGTTTGTATTACTAGAGCATTTCTGTTAGTATTACTAGCGCATTTCTGTTAATATTACTAGAGCATTTCTGTTAGTATTACTAGAGCATTTCTGTTGGTATTACTAGCTCATTTCTGTTAATATTACTAGAGCATTTCTGTTAGTACTACTAGGGAATACCTGTTAATATTACTAGAGAATTTCTGTTAGTATTACTAGAGCATTTCTGTTAGTATTACTAGCGCAGTTCTGTTAATATTACTAGAGCATTTCTGTTAGTATTACTAGAGCATTTCTGTTGGTATTACTAGCGCATTTCTGTATTACTAGAGCATTTCTGTTAGTATTACTAGCGCATTTCATTTAGTATTACTAGAGCACTTGTGTTAGTATTACTAGCGCATTAATGTTAATATTACTAGAGCATTTCTGTTGGTATTACTAGCGCATTTCTGTATTACTAGAGCATATCTGTTACTATTAGTAGCACATTTCTGTTAGTATAACTAGAGAATTTCTGTTAATATTACTAGAGCATTTCTGTTAATATTACTAGAGCATTTCTTTTAGTATTATTAGAGCATTTCTGTTAGTATTACAAGAGCAGTTCCGTTAATATTACTAGAGCATTTCTGTTAGTATTCCTAGAGCATTCCTGTTAATATTACTTGAGCATTTCTGTTAGTATTTCTAGGGCATTTCTGTTAGTATTACTAGCGCATTTCTGTTTGTATTACTAGAGCATTTCTGTTAGTATTACTAGAGCATTTCTGTTAGTATTACTAGAGCATTCCTGTTAATATTACTTGAGCATTTCTGTTAGTATTTCTAGGGCATTTCTGCTAGTATTACTAGCGCATTTCTGTTTGTATTACTAGAGCATTTCTGTTAGTATTACTAGAGCATTTCTGTTAGTATTACTAGAGCATTCCTGTTAATATTACTAAAGCATTCTGTTAGTATTACTAGAGCATTTCTCTTTGTATTACTATAGCATTTCTGTTAGTATTACTAGAGCATTTCTGTTAGTATTACTAGAGCATTTCTGTTAATATTATTAGCACATTTCTGTTAGTATAACCATAGCAATTCTGTTAGTATTACTAGAGCATTTCCATTAATATTACTAGAGCATTTCTGATAGCATTACTAGAGCATTTCTGTTAATATTACTAGAGCATTTCTGTTAATATTACTAGAGCATTTCTTTTAGTATTATTAGAGCATTTCTGTTAGTATTACAAGAGCAGTTCCGTTAATATTACTAGATCATTTCTGTTAGTATTCCTAGAGCATTCCTGTTTATATTACTTGAGCATTTCTGTTAGTATTTCTAGGGCATTTCTGTTAGTATTACTAGCGCATTTCTGTTTGTATTACTAGAGCATTTCTGTTAGTATTACTAGAGCATTTCTGTTAGTATTACTAGAGCATTTCTGTTTGTATTACTAGAGCATTTCTGTTAGTATTACTAGAACATTTCTGTTAGTATTACTAGAGCATTTCCGTTAATATTATTAGCACATTTCTGTTAGTATAACCATAGCATTTCTGTTAGTATTACTCGCGCATTTATGTTAATATTACTAGAGCATTTCTGTTGGTATTACTAGCGCATTTCATTTAGTATTACTAGAGCATTTCTGTTACTATTAGTAGCACATTTCTGTTAGTATAACTAGAGCATTTCTGTTAATATTACTAGAGCATTTCTGTTAATATTACTAGAGCATTTCTTTTAGTATTATTAGAGCATTTCTGTTAGTATTACAAGAGCAGTTCCGTTAATATTACTAGAGCATTTCTGTTAGTATTCCTAGAGCATTCCTGTTAATATTACTTGAGCATTTCTGTTAGTATTTCTAGGGCATTTCTGCTAGTATTACTAGCGCATTTCTGTTTGTATTACTAGAGCATTTCTGTTAGTATTACTAGAGCATTTCTGTTAGTATTACTAGAGCATTCCTGTTAATATTACTAAAGCATTCTGTTAGTATTACTAGAGCATTTCTCTTTGTATTACTATAGCATTTCTGTTAGTATTACTAGAGCATTTCTGTTAGTATTACTAGAGCATTTCTGTTAATATTATTAGCACATTTCTGTTAGTATAACCATAGCAATTCTGTTAGTATTACTAGAGCATTTCCATTAATATTACTAGAGCATTTCTGATAGCATTACTAGAGCATTTCTGTTAGTATTACTAGAGCATTTCTGTTAATATTACTAGAGCATTTCTGTTAGTATTACTAGCGCATTTCTGTTAGTATTACTAGCGCATTTCTGTTAATATTACTAGAGCATTTCTGTTAGTATTACTAAGGCATTCCTGTTAATATTACTAGAGCATTTCTGTTAGTATTACTAGCGCATTTCTGTTAATATTACTAGAGCATTTATGTTAGTATTACTAGAGCATTTCTGTTAGTATTACTAGCGCATTTCTGTTAATATTACTAGAGCATTTCTGTTAGTATTACTAAGGCATTCCTGTTAATATTACTAGAGCATTTCTGTTAGTATTACTAGCGCATTTCTGTTAGTATTCCTAGAGCATTTCTGTTAGTATTACTAGCGCATTGCTGTTTGTATTACTAGAGCATTTCTGTTAGTATTACTAGAGCATTCCTGTTAATATTACTAGAGCATTCTGTTAGTATTACTAGAGCATTTCTGTTTGTATTACTAGAGCATTTCTGTTAGTATTACTAGAACATTTCTGTTAGTATTACTAGAGCATTTCCGTTAATATTATTAGCACATTTCTGTTAGTATAACCATAGCATTTCTGTTAGTATTACTAGAGCATTTCCATTAATATTACTAGAGCATTTCTGATAGCATTACTAGAGCATTTCTGTTAGTATTACTAGAGCATTTCTGTTAATATTACTAGAGCATTTTTGTTAGTATTATAGCGCATTTCTGTTTATATTACTAGAGCATTTCTGTTAGTATTACTAGCGTATTTCTGTTAATATTACAAGAGCATTTCTGTTAGTATTACTAGAGCATTTCTGTTACTATTAGTAGCACATTTCTGTTAGTATAACTAGAGCAGTTCCGTTAATATTACTAGAGCATTTCTGTTAGTATTCCTAGAGCATTTCTTTTAGTATTATTAGAGCATTTCTGTTAGTATTACAAGAGCAGTTCCGTTAATATTACTAGAGCATTTCTGTTAGTATTCCTAGAGCATTTCTGTTAGTATTACTAGCGCATTGCTGTTTGTATTACTAGAGCATTTCTGTTAGTATTACTAGAGCATTCCTGTTAATATTACTAGAGCATTCTGTTAGTATTACTAGAGCATTTCTGTTTGTATTACTAGAGCATTTCTGTTAGTATTACTAGAACATTTCTGTTAGTATTACTAGAGCATTTCCGTTAATATTATTAGCACATTTCTGTTAGTATAACCATGGCATTTCTGTTAGTATTACTAGAGCATTTCCATTAATATTACTAGAGCATTTCTGATAGCATTACTAGAGCATTTCTGTTAGTATTACTAGAGCATTTCTGTTAATATTACTAGAGCATTTTTGTTAGTATTATAGCGCATTTCTGTTTATATTACTAGAGCATTTCTGTTAGTATTACTAGCGTATTTCTGTTAATATTACAAGAGCATTTCTGTTAGTATTACTAGAGCATTTCTGTTAGTATTACTAGCGCATTTCTGTTAATATTACTAGAGCATTTCTGTTAGTATTACTAAGGCATTCCTGTTAATATTACTAGAGCATTTCTGTTAGTATTACTAGCGCATTTCTGTTTGTATTACTAGAGCATTTCTGTTAGTATTACTAGCGCATTTCTGTTAATATTACTAGAGCATTTCTGTTAATATTACTAGAGCATTTCTTTTAGTATTATTAGAGCATTTCTGTTAGTATTACAAGAGCAGTTCCGTTAATATTACTAGATCATTTCTGTTAGTATTCCTAGAGCATTCCTGTTTATATTACTTGAGCATTTCTGTTAGTATTTCTAGGGCATTTCTGTTAGTATTACTAGCGCATTTCTGTTTGTATTACTAGAGCATTTCTGTTAGTATTACTAGAGCATTTCTGTTAGTATTACTAGAGCATTTCTGTTTGTATTACTAGAGCATTTCTGTTAGTATTACTAGAACATTTCTGTTAGTATTACTAGAGCATTTCCGTTAATATTATTAGCACATTTCTGTTAGTATAACCATAGCATTTCTGTTAGTATTACTAGCGCATTTATGTTAATATTACTAGAGCATTTCTGTTGGTATTACTAGCGCATTTCATTTAGTATTACTAGAGCATTTCTGTTACTATTAGTAGCACATTTCTGTTAGTATAACTAGAGCATTTCTGTTAATATTACTAGAGCATTTCTGTTAATATTACTAGAGCATTTCTTTTAGTATTATTAGAGCATTTCTGTTAGTATTACAAGAGCAGTTCCGTTAATATTACTAGAGCATTTCTGTTAGTATTCCTAGAGCATTCCTGTTAATATTACTTGAGCATTTCTGTTAGTATTTCTAGGGCATTTCTGCTAGTATTACTAGCGCATTTCTGTTTGTATTACTAGAGCATTTCTGTTAGTATTACTAGAGCATTTCTGTTAGTATTACTAGAGCATTCCTGTTAATATTATTAAAGCATTCTGTTAGTATTACTAGAGCATTTCTCTTTGTATTACTATAGCATTTCTGTTAGTATTACTAGAGCATTTCTGTTAGTATTACTAGAGCATTTCTGTTAATATTATTAGCACATTTCTGTTAGTATAACCATAGCAATTCTGTTAGTATTACTAGAGCATTTCCATTAATATTACTAGAGCATTTCTGATAGCATTACTAGAGCATTTCTGTTAGTATTACTAGAGCATTTCTGTTAATATTACTAGAGCATTTCTGTTAGTATTACTAGCGCATTTCTGTTAGTATTACTAGCGCATTTCTGTTAATATTACTAGAGCATTTCTGTTAGTATTACTAAGGCATTCCTGTTAATATTACTAGAGCATTTCTGTTAGTATTATAGCGCATTTCTGTTTATATTACTAGAGCATTTCTGTTAGTATTACTAGCGCATTTCTGTTAATATTACTAGAGCATTTATGTTAGTATTACTAGAGCATTTCTGTTAGTATTACTAGCGCATTTCTGTTAATATTACTAGAGCATTTCTGTTAGTATTACTAAGGCATTCCTGTTAATATTACTAGAGCATTTCTGTTAGTATTACTAGCGCATTTCTGTTTGTATTACTAGAGCATTTCTGTTAGTATTACTAGCGCATTTCTGTTAATATTACTAGAGCATTTCTGTTAGTATTACTAGAGCATTTCTGTTGGTATTACTAGCGCATTTCTGTATTACTAGAGCATTTCTGTTAGTATTACTAGCGCATTTCATTTAGTATTACTAGAGCACTTGTGTTAGTATTACTAGCGCATTTCTGTTAATATTACTAGAGCATTTCTGTTAGTATTACTAGAGCATTTCTGTTGGTATTACTAGCGCATTTCTGTATTACTAGAGCATTTCTGTTAGTATTACTAGCGCATTTCATTTAGTATTAATAGAGCACTTGTGTTAGTATTACTAGAGCATTTCTGTTACTATTAGTAGCACATTTCTGTTAGTATAACTAGAGCAGTTCCGTTAATATTACTAGAGCATTTCTGTTAGTATTCCTAGAGCATTTCTTTTAGTATTATTAGAGCATTTCTGTTAGTATTACAAGAGCAGTTCCGTTAATATTACTAGAGCATTTCTGTTAGTATTCCTAGAGCATTTCTGTTAGTATTACTAGCGCATTGCTGTTTGTATTACTAGAGCATTTCTGTTAGTATTACTAGAGCATTCCTGTTAATATTACTAGAGCATTCTGTTAGTATTACTAGAGCATTTCTGTTTGTATTACTAGAGCATTTCTGTTAGTATTACTAGAACATTTCTGTTAGTATTACTAGAGCATTTCCGTTAATATTATTAGCACATTTCTGTTAGTATAACCATAGCATTTCTGTTAGTATTACTAGAGCATTTCCATTAATATTACTAGAGCATTTCTGATAGCATTACTAGAGCATTTCTGTTAGTATTACTAGAGCATTTCTGTTAATATTACTAGAGCATTTTTGTTAGTATTATAGCGCATTTCTGTTTATATTACTAGAGCATTTCTGTTAGTATTACTAGCGTATTTCTGTTTATATTACAAGAGCATTTCTGTTAGTATTACTAGAGCATTTCTGTTAGTATTACTAGCGCATTTCTGTTAATATTACTAGAGCATTTCTGTTAGTATTACTAAGGCATTCCTGTTAATATTACTAGAGCATTTCTGTTAGTATTACTAGCGCATTTCTGTTTGTATTACTAGAGCATTTCTGTTAGTATTACTAGCGCATTTCTGTTAATATTACTAGAGCATTTCTGTTAGTATTACTAGAGCATTTCTGTTGGTATTACTAGCTCATTTCTGTTAATATTACTAGAGCATTTCTGTTAGTACTACTAGGGAATACCTGTTAATATTACTAGAGAATTTCTGTTAGTATTACTAGAGCATTTCTGTTAGTATTACTAGCGCAGTTCTGTTTGTATTACTATAGCATTTCTGTTAGTATTACTAGCGCATTTCTGTTAATATTACTAGAGCATTTCTGTTAGTATTACTAGAGCATTTCTGTTGGTATTACTAGCGCATTTCTGTATTACTAGAGCATTTCTGTTAGTATTACTAGCGCATTTCATTTAGTATTACTAGAGCACTTGTGTTAGTATTACTAGCGCATTTATGTTAATATTACTAGAGCATTTCTGTTGGTATTACTAGCGCATTTCTGTATTACTGGAGCATATCTGTTACTATTAGTAGCACATTTCTGTTAGTATAACTAGAGCATTTCTGTTAATATTACTAGAGCATTTCTGTTAATATTACTAGAGCATTTCTTTTAGTATTATTAGAGCATTTCTGTTAGTATTACAAGAGCAGTTCCGTTATTATTACTAGAGCATTTCTGTTAGTATTCCTAGAGCATTCCTGTTAATATTACTTGAGCATTTCTGTTAGTATTTCTAGGGCATTTCTGTTAGTATTACTAGCGCATTTCTGTTTGTATTACTAGAGAATTTCTGTTAGTATTACTAGAGCATTTCTCTTAGTATTACTAGAGCATTCCTGTTAATATTACTAGAGCATTCTGTTAGTATTACTAGAGCATTTCTGTTTGTATTAATTGAGCATTTCTGTTAGTATTACTAGAGCATTTCTGTTAATATTACTAGAGCATTTCTGTTAGTATTACTAGAGCATTTCTGTTGGTATTACTAGCGCATTTCTGTATTACTAGAGCATTTCTGTTAGTATTACTAGCGCATTTCATTTAGTATTACTAGAGCACTTGTGTTAGTATTACTAGCGCATTTATGTTAATATTACTAGAGCATTTCTGTTGGTATTACTAGCGCATTTCATTTAGTATTACTAGAGCATTTCTGTTACTATTAGTAGCACATTTCTGTTAGTATAACTAGAGAATTTCTGTTAATATTACTAGAGCATTTCTTTTAGTATTATTAGAGCATTTCTGTTAGTATTACAAGAGCAGTTCCGTTAGTATTACTTGAGCATTTCTGTTAGTATTCCTAGAGCATTCCTGTTTATATTACTTGAGCATTTCTGTTAGTATTTCTAGGGCATTTCTGTTAGTATTACTAGCGCATTTCTGTTTGTATTACTAGAGCATTTCTGTTAGTATTACTAGAGCATTTCTGTTACTATTACTAGAGCATTTCTGTTTGTATTACTAGAGCATTTCTGTTAGTATTACTAGAACATTTCTGTTAGTATTACTAGAGCATTTCCGTTAATATTATTAGCACATTTCTGTTAGTATAACCATAGCATTTCTGTTAGTATTACTAGCGCATTTATGTTAATATTACTAGAGCATTTCTGTTGGTATTACTAGCGCATTTCATTTAGTATTACTAGAGCATTTCTGTTACTATTAGTAGCACATTTCTGTTAGTATAACTAGAGCATTTCTGTTAATATTACTAGAGCATTTCTGTTAATATTACTAGAGCATTTCTTTTAGTATTATTAGAGCATTTCTGTTAGTATTACAAGAGCAGTTCCGTTAATATTACTAGAGCATTTCTGTTAGTATTCCTAGAGCATTCCTGTTAATATTACTTGAGCATTTCTGTTAGTATTTCTAGGGCATTTCTGTTAGTATTACTAGCGCATTTCTGTTTGTATTACTAGAGCATTTCTGTTAGTATTACTAGAGCATTTCTGTTAGTATTACTAGAGCATTCCTGTTAATATTACTAGAGCATTCTGTTAGTATTACTAGAGCATTTCTGTTTGTATTACTAGAGCATTTCTGTTAGTATTACTAGAGCATTTCTGTTAATATTATTAGCACATTTCTGTTAGTATAACCATAGCAATTCTGTTAGTATTACTAGAGCATTTCCATTAATATTACTAGAGCATTTCTGATAGCATTACTAGAGCATTTCTGTTAGTATTACCAGAGCATTTCTGTTAATATTACTAGAGCATTTCTGTTAGTATTACTAGCGCATTTCTGTTAGTTTTACTAGCGCATTTCTGTTAATATTACTAGAGCATTTCTGTTAGTATTACTAAGGCATTCCTGTTAATATTACTAGAGCATTTCTGTTAGTATTATAGCGCATTTCTGTTTATATTACTAGAGCATTTCTGTTAGTATTACTAGCGCATTTCTGTTAATATTACTAGAGCATTTATGTTAGTATTACTAGAGCATTTCTGTTAGTATTACTAGCGCATTTCTGTTAATATTACTAGAGCATTTCTGTTAGTATTACTAAGGCATTCCTGTTAATATTACTAGAGCATTTCTGTTAGTATTACTAGCGCATTTCTGTTTGTATTACTAGAGCATTTCTGTTAGTATTACTAGCGCATTTCTGTTAATATTACTAGAGCATTTCTGTTAGTATTACTAGAGCATTTCTGTTGGTATTACTAGCGCATTTCTGTATTACTAGAGCATTTCTGTTAGTATTACTAGCGCATTTCATTTAGTATTACTAGAGCACTTGTGTTAGTATTACTAGCGCATTTCTGTTAATATTACTAGAGCATTTCTGTTAGTATTACTAGAGCATTTCTGTTGGTATTACTAGCGCATTTCTGTATTACTAGAGCATTTCTGTTAGTATTACTAGCGCATTTCATTTAGTATTACTAGAGCACTTGTGTTAGTATTACTAGAGCATTTCTGCTACTATTAGTAGCACATTTCTGTTAGTATAACTAGAGCATTTCTGTTAATATTACTAGAGCATTTCTGTTAATATTACTAGAGCATTTCTTTTAGTATTATTAGAGCATTTCTGTTAGTATTACAAGAGCAGTTCCGTTAATATTACTAGAGCATTTCTGTTAGTATTCCTAGAGCATTCCTGTTAATATTACTAGAGCATTTCTGTTAGTATTTCTAGGGCATTTCTGTTAGTATTACTAGCGCATTTCTGTTTGTATTACTAGGTCATTTCTTTTAATATTACTAGAGCATTTCTGTTAGTACTACTAGGGAATACCTGTTAGTATTACTAGAGAATTTCTGTTAGTATTACTAGAGCATTTCTGTTAGTATTACTAGAGCATTTCTGTTAATATTACCAGAGCATTTCTGTTAATATTACTAGAACATTTCTGTTAGTATTACTAGAGCACTTCTGTTAGTATTACTAGAGCATTCCTGTTAATATTACTAGAGCATTTCTGTTAGTATTACTAGAGCATTTCTGTTTGTATTACTAGAGCATTTCTGTTAGTATTACTAGAGCATTTCTGTTAATATTATTAGCACATTTCTGTTAGTATAACTATGGCATTTCTGTTAGTATTACTAGAGCATTTCCATTAATATTACTAGAGCATTTCTGCTAGCATTACTAGAGTATTTCTGTTAGTATTACTAGAGCATTTCTGTTGATATTACTAGAGCATCTCTGTTAGTATTACTAAGGCATTCCTGTTAATATTACTAGAGCATTTCTGTTAGTATTACTAGCGCAGTTCTGTTTGTATTGCTATGGCATTTCTGTTAGTATTACTAGCGCATTTCTGTTAATATTACTAGAGCATTTCTGTTAGTATAACTAGAGCATTTCTGTTAATATTACTAGAGCATTTCTGTTAATATTACTAGAGCATTTCTTTTAGTATTATCAGAGCATTTCTGTTAGTATTACAAGAGCAGTTCCGTTAATATTACTAGAGCATTTCTGTTAGTATTCCTAGAGCATTCCTGTTAATATTACTAGAGCATTTCTGTTAGTATTTCTAGGGCATTTCTGTTAGTATTACTAGCGCATTTCTGTTTGTATTACTAGAGCATTTCTGTTAGTATTACTAGAGCATTTCTGTTAATATTACTAGAGCATTTCTGTTAGTGTTACTAGAGCATTCCTGTTAGTATTACTAGAGCATTTCTGCTAGTATTGCTAGCGCATTTCTGTTAGTATTACTAGAGCATTTCTGTTAGTATTACTAGAGCATTTCTTTTAATATTACTAGAGTATTTCTGTTAATATTACAAGAGCATATCTTTTAATATTACTAGAGCATTTCTGTTAATATTACTAGGGCATTTCTGTTAGCATTACTAGAGCATTTCTGTTAGTATTACTAGAGCATTTCTGTTAGTATTTCTAGCCCACTAATTGCAACTTCGTGTGTTTGTGCTCAATATGGATGAAAGTTTACCGTGTTGATAGATACCTATACGTAGAGTTTACTGAAACAGTGAACAATTAAATAGGCGTAAATAGGCCTAAGAGAATAAAGATTAACAGTACTGTGTCGACAGTATTATTAATCTTGTTGACAGGCACCATCTTTTTGTTGTTTTTTTTGCGGACCAATTAAATGGCAAGCGTGGGATCGCAACCTGGAAGATACGTTCATAAAGTATGGGAGGTTCATTAGTTTTGTCGAATGACTACTGATTTTAATTAAAATATTATACATTTTCGTGAATAAGTTGAAAAATTATGAATTTATGGACTTTCACGGATGGTGACCACAGTTTAAGAACCACTGTTCTGTAGCATCGTTGTCTAACGCAAGAAGCATCAAGCCGTTGTGAGGTTAACATCCAAAAGACCACCGAGCAGAGTTCTAGTTTTAGGTATGGCCAAAGCAATCATGTGACTTTGTTGAATAGTGAACAGACAGGAATAAGGACTGATTTTACATGCTGTGGTTAGCCAGAGTTAAATTTGTAAAGGTACTTCGGAGGTATATCTATAATTGCTAAAACTATCTACAATTCTACATGCATAATTAACTTGCCTAATCACCCCGCACCTTAGTGATCACATCATCCTTGTCAAAGTTACAGACAGTTTCACTTTGCATAATTACCCCATCTCGATGATTTCTATACGATGTCACCGTTTTCCTGCGATGGGACCTATTTTGAATAATTGTTTTCCTCGCATGTCAGCCTCAGCCCAGGGCTGCATACTGTTTATGAACAGGGGATTGGTTCAGTTTTTCGTAGCGACGCCACAGCACTGCCGTAAACTTGTACAAAATATAGGGGCATGGGTCTGAACCAGAGGTGTAAAAAAGAAGTTTTTTCAAGATGAAAAGTTATTTTTCTTGTTGTATTTTTCGTTTTTTTCCGTTTTTTCTGGTGTTTGTTGTTTTTAAGATTTTCCGATTTTGTATCATAAAAATCATGAAAAATGGCACAACAAGAGCTCCAACACAGTTTAATTCAGTTGCGATTTCCGAAAATTAAAATTCATTAAATAATATTATTAAAATAACTTCTACAAAAATTATAAATTTATTTTTTTTAAACAAAAAAAAACAAGCAAATTTCTGGTTTTATTTTTTTTATATTTAAAACCAAAATCCGAAAAAAACTTTTTTCACCTCTGGTCCGGACAGTCAGCACTGATAATATTTCAGTTTATATTGAAACATGATATTTTAATATTCGAAGAAATTCTCCTCTCGATATGGCGGGGAATTGCCCCGGCTCCTCAATTATTGGGGGCACGTGCCCCGGCTGCCCCACCCAGAGTCTACGCCTATGCGCCGCAGTGACTTATATATGTGTATGTGAGTGTGCATTATATATGCATTATGCCTTGATATATTTATACCTGTGTAAGATAAGGACCGGCGCTTGACAGAAGTAGACATTCTGAACACTCGTTGGTTGATTAGACATTTAGGGTTCGGACCGGAAAAGATAATTGCAAATGGGTTTGAGGTGCAGTGAAATTGTCAACTATGCGAAGAAGTTTCATGAAATGATCGTATGTACATGGATTTCTGATAGCCACCCGTTGACATTCATGTTATTCTAATCTTGTAAGTTTTTCGACCATGTTATAACATCGTCTACGGTGTGCTCTCCCAGGAGTGATGCAATAGCATATTCCATAGCATTTTGCCAACCTCCTCTATTCTGGGCTCTTCTTCAGACCGTATGTAATCCGAACGGTCAGAAAGATCTAGCTTCATCACAGTTCTATGGTAAAATGATCCATGTGCGGAAGTAGCCTTAGACCTTACTGTTTTGCAAAAGTTTTGAAGTTATTAATAGTCAATTTTCTGTGTATTAGGCTTTCCTCCACAGTGCAAAATTCTGCGAATATAGACAAATGAATACATTCGTCACAGATTAAATATTGAAAAGTTATTTACAGCTATCAGCCGTAAGCTTCGCAGACGATGCAGAAACAAATCTAATAAAAAACAAATCTTCTCATTGATAAGTTAACACTATAGGATTATTATATTTTGATAAACTTTCTTAGAATAAACCGGTGAATAATGTTTTCAAACGGAAGATTTAACTTCATGGCAGCAAATTCAGCCATCGCTTCTGCACGAGGATAATTACAGTCGCAACAACATCTGAGTTTCAAATGCTTTGCAAGAAAATGTCTTCCAACAAATTACTGACATTTAAATTTAATGGAGTATAAACGGTTACGAGATTCTGACAGTAGTTTCAATCTAGAGTGGATTCCAAGAACAAAGCTCGCAAACGTTGACTCGATCATTAATTAAGTCAAAATTGTGCATATCGTCATTCAGAGGTGATAAATAATAGAAGAGTGTGTGAAATCCAAGAAAACATTACGTCTCCATTGAATAGCGAATCCAGGGGTGGTAACACTAAAATATTTGCGAAAACATAATCCTACAAATCGCTGTGCAAAATCAGGCTCCATTAGACTTCGTTCACATAGTAAGTTGCAACACTTCATCGTATTTGCGACACTTGTAAAGGTACAAAACACGGTTGCAGTCAGCTGTGTTGCACTGGATTCCAAAGTCTTTGTAAATCATACTGTAAAATTAAATCACATTTTGTAAAGCGAATTTTGCTATATCATCAATTAATTGTTCTTTAGCTATCAAAAGATTTACATTTTCCCGTAGATATTAGTCAATTGACGAGCAAATACCTCTGGCGCAAGACGTAGATAGAGATAAATCTCCCCTTACTATTATGCATGTTTTCATTGAACCTTTTGCAAAGCGACCAAAATCTAACAATTCTAACAACATCGTCAATAAAGAACAAACAACTTGTATTCACGTGTAACGTAAACAAGATCTCGGTTCCATTCTTGGCTCAGATTCAACCATGTGACGAGCAAACTTATTAAAATGTCCAAATCCGAATGAAAACAAAATATCCAAGGATTTTAATTCGCCCGCTTTCCGAAACTCATGAAGAGGTAGCGTATAAACCAGAGGTGGGCAAACTACGGCCCGCGGCCAACACTTTTCATCCGGCCCCCACAATTCTTCAAATAAAAATTTAAAAATTCACACCGCGAGAAGTTTTCTTCGTTTTACTCACGCGGCGTTGCTCTGTAACTTACTATTCCGGTCTCGTCTTTAATAATAACTCTGTAGATTAACTCTGCCGGTCTGTCCCACTTCCCTGCAGAGGTTTTGCACATAATCTGTGTAGGCAGAAGTGAAATCCGTTCAAGTAAAGCTAATGTTGCTTTCAAAGCAGATGAAAGAATAAACTACGGGAACTTCCTACCCTGCAGTTGCAAACTGCAGGCTAGGAAAAATATAGCCTTCGGTTGTCAAGTTTGACAGAAGAGTTCTCCACACGATTGTGGATTCTAAATCAATCGACACTGAATTTACTGTGCTTACTATACCGTTCACATTTTACATTGACAATTACCTCATATACGAAAATTCAGCTGGAGTTAACCAACCCATAACGTGACCTACTGACCTTGTTCTCAAAGAACAGTTCAAAGGATCAGACCTGATAACATTCTTTTCTTCGCTCAGGAGGAAAACATTATCAAATATACAAACTTTTGTTTTAAAAATGTATGTTTTATTCGCATCCATTGCATTTACATCTGTCAGCAGATTTTCAACTATGAGATGATAAACAAATCCAAGTACAGGTCTCAAGTTAAGTGACCTAAACTTGAACTCAAACTGAACTGCAACCAGCGTAATCACTCCAGATTATGAGAAACTTGTTAATTAAAATGCATGCATGTTCACAGTCGCATACTTCTCATTAGTAACAGCCAATAATATGTATTTAATATATTATAAATAAGTAAACTTCTTCTCCTGTTAGTCGTTATTGAAAGTTAAAAATTTGTTATCCGGCCCTCCGAATTTGTTGGGCGTTTAATGTGGCCCCATGTGCAAAAAGTTTGCCCACCCCTGGTATAAACCGTAAAATGAGGAGATACTTTGCTTATGTCTTCCACTTTGAAATCTTTTCAAGTGAATGGCAGTATGTAATTTGCCACGAACCTATGACAAAGTTGTTTTTCTCTATTTTCACACATTTGAGTGTTCCGTTGATCATGAAATAAGTTTGCTTTGGGGATAAAATAGTTCGCACAGAATTCGCTCTTGAACCATTTTAAAAGCTTTGTTACGACTCACAGCAGATCGCAATAACAGAACAGAAATTCCACCATTCAGGTGACATCTCTTCACAAGTCTATAGCATCAGCGTCTTTAAAAGATACGTCCTCCAAACGATACATCCTCCTTTGAACAATCCTTTTGTATTAATTCTCTCTTGGCGAAGAATCTCAGCATGTGATAGACCATCTGCTGAACTTGAGTCCACCTCTGTAGCTCTGCGACTGAAAATGAAAATCTCCACATTAGTTCAGCGTTCTTAGAATCACGATGCTGAACATACATGGATGCAACATGGCAACCGTTTTGAACAACTTCGGAGATTGTATCAACCGTCGGCCATCCGTGATTCCTAGGTCATTGTGACCATCTTGAGCTTTTCTAGGCCACTGAGGGCACCACACGCTTCTAACGGTATCATACGCCAGAGAATCAGTGTCAACTCGAATGGTAATTGCTGGACCTCTCAAAGAATTCGGCAGCTCATCAAAACGTTTAGCAATCAGAAATAGATCAACTGCATTGGCATTTATATCAAACTTAGCGTATCCAATAATTCTGTTCTACTAACTCAATTACAGAAGGAGCAAAGAGAAAAGGTTCGTTGGGATCTAAAAGACTGAGGCTGGACGTTAAGCAAAGAGGAAATGATGCAACAGACATACTTCGTACTTCGACAATCCGTAAAATCTAAACCTTTAAGCTTAGGTTTACTCCTTAAAGGAAATACACAATTGAAGGCGAACCTTATAATATCTCCTATCCCGCGTATGCTCCTGATTTGTAATGTCTTAAACTTTGTAATAAATATCGGTGTGTTACATTTGCAATGAGTAACTTATACTCTTATGGCTTAGTTGCTGTTTTCCGGTTTTTACCGTAAAAAGTATTCCGATTGGGGTCCTGCGAATCGCAAATATGAAGATTTAAGTTGCCGCTTAAGAGATGAAGTTGCAGGGGCCTGGCCATATAAGTAAAGAAATATTGTTTCTGATATTGGGTAAGGCTGAACTAAAAGCACGTTCACCGATGTCCGTACCGGTTCCTATGAAGCCTTTGAAGATCCTTGGATTATGCGATACGGGCAGAGCTGTGATAATTATGATCGGAGGTATGCAGGTTGCTGAGTGTGAAGTATTTTATAATTTTATCTTTGTACATCATAGCAGCATAAGAAGCAGCATAAGAAGTCAAAGTATCATCGTTTTATATTTGCCTATTTATATACATCATTTGCGTCGTGTTGATGATAACATAAATGAGATTCGATCAGGTTTATGCATTGCATTGAGAATTTTGACCACAGTTAAACTTAAGCCAGTGAACAACTTTTGATGACTTGTGAAAGATGACAAGGACGCCATAGTAGTCACTAGATAGTTGGATTAGATAGTTGGATTAGATAGTTGGATTAGATAGTTGAATTAGATAGTTGGATTAGATAGTTGGATTAGATAGTTTCCAGTGAATTTTAAACAGTACTATACAGCTTCCTTTTACGTTATCCATTTGGAAGCCTTTTGGACGAGGGCTTTTGTATGACCAACCCATCAGGTCATACTTTCTTGTGTTTTGTGCATGGGACAAATATATTTAGTATTGCCAAGAACATCTTTTCAGCCTTATAAATCAATATTTCAACAAATGTCACACAACAGTGCAGAAATTTAGATATTTATCCGGATAAATATCTAAATTCAAAAATTGAATATGGCATTCTATTATTGAAATTAATGGCCTATTTAGCTACATACCCTCAATTTTATAACTATGCCACTTACCTTAAAATACAATAATATTTCAAATGTCAATTAATGAAATCAAGGGGACGAACTGCATGCGTACAATTAGACTAAACACGATAAAGTTTTTGTAACTGAAGTTTTCTCAGTGTAACTGCTTGAATAGGGCCTACTGATGGACACCTATATCATGAGCAATTCGGAAACTTTCCAGGAAAGTTGGTTAAAAAGGAAAGCGTCACTAAGAAAAAACACAGTGCTTTAAAGCAGGAAACGTAAGCCACATATCAGTTTTCTTTTAGCCAACTATAGTTGCAAGACCAAATATTAGGCCTATTATTGATATTAATATTATAACATGAAGATTGGGCTGCAGCCAATCATTTCCGTTGTTGACACTGTACCACATTATCTAGCTGATAATACAGTAGCACATTTGTGAGGTCTTCCAAAAAGAGCTATACTTTCAACCCACCTGGACGTAGAGAATGCCAAAATTGTAAAATTTACTGTAGACAAAATTAGTCACTTTCCCACCTCTCGTCTTTACTAGGATACCAGAATGGTTAACTATAGGAAAGGAGATTCTCTGGTGTTTCTAAGTATAACTGTCTGTAGGCGCGTAGTTCGGCCTCCGGATTATAGCAGAGGTCGATCGACACATGAACATTGACTTCTCTTTATTCGGCAACAGAAGAACGACATTCATGGGCAGATAGAGAATCGTCAATCGCTAACTCGTATAATGTCAATGTTCAACGCCGCAATGTAAATATCATCTACTCAGAGTTCGTTCTCTCTCTCTCTCTCTCTCTCTCTCTCTCTCTCTCTCTCTCTCTCTCTCTCTCTCTCTCTCTCTCTCTCTCTCTCTCTCTCTCTCTCTCTCTCTCTCTCTCTCTCTCTCTCTCACTCTCTCTCTATCTGTCTGTCTGTCTGTCTGTCTGTCTCTCTCTATATATGTCTGCCTGTCTGTCTGTCTCTCTCTCTGTCTCTCTCTGTCTCTATCTCTCTCGCTCTTCTCGCAATACTGATCTGCATGATCTCTTCTCTCGCAATAATCAGGTCTATCAGCCTCAGCTCTGCTCTGATCAACACAACAGCAACTTAACCTGCCTCTGTCTTCTCTCGTCACAATGAACCTCTATACTCTAGTGGTTAGCGTGTCAACCAAGAGGCCGAAGTGGGCAGAGCAGAAATTTGGCTCGAGATTTCTGCACCCATGCGCCCATAGCAAACTCAGCTATAATGAGTACACTGACCGTACACTCTCTGTGGGAGAGGGGAGAGGACTGGTCACCCACCATCTTATGCCGAGGCTAAGAAAATGAAGCCGCATACGCTCCATACCCATATATGTTATTTTCTATAAGAACTCAACAACAGTCTTATTTATATATATTATTTATTTTAATTGTAATGTATTATAAGGCCTTGAAGTTAAGATTGTCGCCAGTTCTTTTCCAATGGAAACGCAGGATGATGAGTCATGCTGAAGACGCGAATACCAGATTCAACTGCTGAAGCTGTTGCAGCTGCTGCTCCCGCACAAAGAGGTGACGTCAGGCGTCTAGCGGGAACCTGATCCCAATATTAAGAATTGATGCTGCAACGCAAGCTCAGTCCAGGTTTTGCTGAGTTCGTGGAGACGTATTTAAATTACGGTCCAGCCGCTGTCTTGTCTAACTGCATCGAGAAGAATTCGTAGACTGAAGTTAATAGAGTGTTGAGTATAGCTCCTATTGCAACGTACTCTAGAGGAATAATGTTGATAGCTATTCTTTGCCATGACGAAGTTATTATTCGTGCTCTGTGCAGGTGTTAAGGAAATTAGATTGTATTAGGACAAACGTCTATGTTAGATGTGAATTAGAATGCGATAGAGAATAGATTTGAGTCGATTGCTACGAATTCTTTATCGTGGATTAACGATCGGTATTATTGTGGATTATCAATGATGCTTGAAACTCGTGATATTTGTGTCGAGCTGGCCTATTGCTAGGAACGGGGTAAAGTTAACCTATAATTATTCTAATTGTACCACGTGATTGCATACTCATGTCTGAATTTACATTGCGTAGTTTGCTCAGGGTTTTGTTGGATCTTTTTAGTTTTGTCCGTTCTGATTACCATTGTTTGATTGTCAGTTTGATTACAGCAAACCCCATCCTATGTTTTAGCCCATAATAGTATTAGTACAATTGTACGTTTATGAATGAATCATTGTATTGGTTATTGCAGGGAGTCCTTCTTTAAAAAAATTAGGAATTACAAGCGTAGTGGTACAAAAGGAAACACTGCAAGAAGGGGCAAATAGAGTTACAAATGGAAATGAGTCACATCGCTCTGTTGCAAAAGAAGTAAACATGTCGTTACATCCTTGAGATCTTTAGATTTAGATGCAGGGCCTAGTAATCGACAAGAGAGTAGCGTCCGTCCTCTGTCCAGATCTTCCTCTACCCTAGCTCAGATCTTAGGAAGCATAGGTTCTGTTGCAGAGAAGTTAGACAGCATATAGCAGCTGTAGGTTAGTCAGATCTTGTGTGTGTTTAGTCAGACAGAACTAGCTAGCACTGTAGCTGATGCAAGAGGTACTCAGACAGAGCTAGCTAGTAACGGAGCAGAAATAAGAGATCATCAATTGGAATCAAGTGACCATCAGGCCGAACATCTTGGGCGCTTCGAAAGGCTTGAAGAGGCCTCATCTGTTGATTCCGCAAGACACAAGCGAAACCCAGACCATTCCTCTCGCATGGTTGCTGAACAAAGTTTAGCCGCTGTCTTACGACTCGTCGCGCCAAAAGTTACTCGGGGTAAGCTGGAACCGCTTGGAGTAAGGTCCGATCGGGGAGCCAGTGCAAATTCATCTCAGTTCAGAAGAAGCGAACCACTGTTGTTGAAATATCGTCTTAATTATAGGGAGTTAGGAAACCGCTGGAGTGGAATTCCGACAGCTCTGGTAGATGGCCCTCGATTAGACCACCTCACTGGGAACAGGCTCTTCCTTCCATAGGCTTGCGAGGAAAACGCGAGCCTGCCCCATTTCAACAGCCTGACTTAGCACGCAGAGCTGGGGTGAGCAACGACGTGTAACATATATATATATATATATGTATATATATATATATATACATGACAATGACAATGACAATGACAATGACAATAGCTTTATTGCATCCGCTGACAAGTAATCATATCACATATTTGTGTAGTTCTTTATACATGTACTATAACCGTTTAAATCTTAACAGATAGGCAGTGGCTATAATTTAATACCCTGTAAAAAACATTATTGCCTATACCTTAATAACGTTGTCAGAAGAGGCAAAGGGTGCCCCCAAAGGGACTAGAGTCCCGCTAAGCGGGGATACCCAACTGGTTCAGGCGATAGGTAACTTAGTGGTTCGTCTAAATTATAGCCCACTCATGTTTGGGTCCATAAACGATTTTTTACTAAACCATGTTTGATTTGAGAGGGGCTCGTAAGGTTTTAATCCTTAATTAATCTTAACTAATCTTAATTACAAATAGTAAGGTGAACTTCACAGGCGCTGGGCTCCGGCTCCATCCCCTGGGTAAATTCCTGGTGGGGTCAGGTCGAGCAGATATTATCGTTACTTGTAGCCAGGATGAAATCCTTCATTAGCCTTTTAAACCGTTGTCTGGTCTGTGCGGATTGGATATGGGGCGGTATAGTGTTCCATATCTGCGGTCCCATAGATTTAACGTTAAAGGTTCTAAGATTAGTACGGGCTTTAATTGGTCTATATACTGGTGCTCCTCTAGTGTTATGACTGTGCCAGACTGATGAGAAATAATTTACATAGGAGTCAGGTAAAAGGTTGTGCTCAAAGCAGTAGAATAATTCTGCTATTTGGTAAGTTCTAATTTGGGTAATATTTAATAGTTTCAGGCTAGTAAATATAGGTCGTGTACTGACGCTATTTGCTGCTCCCTCAATCAATCGAATGGCTTTTTTTGTAAGGTTACCAATTTTTGTAGACGAGACGGATAATTTGAGGTCCATATGAAGTTACAATAAGTCAAGTATGGGTATATTAAGGTATGGTAGAGACTTTTCTTTATATCTCTTGGGAGTAGATACGCAATTCTAGATATTATGCCAATGTGTTTCGCTATTTTTGATGTTATGTAATTGATGTGCGTTTTCCAGGTAAGGTGCTGATCTATTAGTACTCCGAGGAACTTTGTGGATTCCACTTGTACAATTGGAAGATCGTCAAGAGTCAACGACCAATTTACAGGTTTGATCTTTCTATGCGATTTGAAGATGATGAAATTAGATTTGTCTGTGTTTACGGTTAGTTTGTTGGCTGTTAACCAATTGTTAACTGTCGTTAGCTCTTGGTTGACAGTTTCCATAAGTGCTTCAGGGGAGGAGTTAGAGTAAACAAGGTTAGTATCATCGGCGAACAAGATGAAATATAGGGTCGAGGACACTGAAGCCAAGTCGTTTATATATATTAGGAAGAGGAGCGGTCCTAAAGTTGAGCCTTGCGGCACTCCAAAGGTAACAGTTCCCAGTTCAGAGATGGCTCCATTACATACAACACATTGTGTACGAGATTCTAGGTAACTTTTAAACCAGTTTAGTTGAATGCCCCTGACCCCATAATGGTTCAATTTATTTAATAAGACATTATGATTTACAGTATCAAATGCCTTTGCGAGGTCTAAGAATACCCCAACAGAATATTCGTTGTTATCAATGGCTTTTGAGACTAGCTCTTCCATATCAAGGAGGGCCATAAAGGTCGAGTGTCCCGCCTGAAACCCGTGTTGAGATGCATGTATTATTTTGGATTTGAGAATGAAGGAGCTTAGTCTGTCATGCATAATCTTTTCTATAAATTTTGCGAAGAAAGGCAGAATCGATATGGGCCTATAATTTGATATATTCTCTTTATTCCCCTTTTTAAAGATAGGCACGACTTTAGCAGTCTTAAGTGCAACCGGGACAATCCCATTAGCCAGTGAGCTATTTATAAGTTCAGTGAGTGGGTGGATAATTAAACGCAAGTATCGTCTGCCTACGTATATATATATATAATTGTAGACGTAGGCCCCATACGAATATGAACTATGCACTCTGAACCTAAATCCAACTCAGAGGATTCCGTGACTGACGCAGAGTAAGTGTTGCAAGCTATTATGATAAGCCGGGATACCCTGCGCTCACTTTCCATTAGTGGTTTAGAACTTTTCGACTTTCTATCTTGTGATTACTATTTCTGTTTGTCAAATGGGACTAACTTCATAGCAAGTTATATCACGAGATCGAAATATGATCTCGTTTGCAGTATCGTCATTTTGTCATCTGTTTCACCAGAAAAAAATCGAATTGTTATCAGGCCAAACTTACGGTAAGATTTCGTATCAAAATAAAGAATTTCTCTAAGTCCCACCTCTTCAAGAATTCCTACTATAATCCGCTGGACCCTCTGCCTTCCAAGCATTCCCGTCCTCAACGAAACCCCCTAAGCAGCTGCTCTGCACCCTCCCTGACTTGGATCTCCACGGAACATAGATGTGTCTCTGGACAAATCCTCGCCGACAACGCAACTCTCGTGAATAAACTAGAACTCTGCGCTTAGCTTTAGAGTAGCTCTTAAGAAATTTTGAGTTTACGATTACGATTAGAAATAATAAACTTTCACTAAGCGTTACAGGACTAGTCTCAAATCCTATCGGTTGCTGTGTAAAGTCCAGTAGCTAAACTGCTGTGAATTCACAATTACAAGTTCGACACTGTTAACAAACACGTGAGTTTTATTAAGAATAACGAATGCAGCATGCAAAGCATTGAGAATATTGTATTATAAAATAAGTCACGCATACTAAATGAAGGTTTGGTAATCACGTTCTAATGGTAGGAAAACAATAATCAATCGTTATTAATTACATAAAGCATCCCTAAGTCAAAATGCATAAAGCGATTATAGCTGACAAAAGGATGTTCTAAAGTAGATGGCGAAAAAAATACTACCTCATAAGAGTTGCATCAAAATAGCAGTAAATTAAAAGTTTAGAAATATCCCTAACTTCTGACTTGCACACATTTCCATATACGATGCACATGTTTATCAATCAATCAATCATAAAATTTATATAGCGCCTCTTCGAGAGTTCTACTGATCATAGAGAAAAGTCTTCAATAGGGTGTAGAAGGAAGACGAGTGTGTACGAGGAGATAGGCGAAGGAAGAAGGCAGGTCATTCCACACTGTTGGACCAACAACAGAAAATGCTCGACGCTGCATTGTAGCAGGGCGGGCAAATGGAACCAGAAAGTCACCCCGAGTAGAGGAACGAAGAGCTGAGCGACCAATAGAAGTGGAAGAGAGAGTAAAGATGGAGCATAAGTAAAACCCTCTCAAGAGTGGACAGGCGGACTCGAGGAAGACCAATGTAAAGAGAAGAGCAGTAGTCTAGACGAGAACAAACAAAAGCGTGGATAGGAGTAGAAGCAGCAGATGTTGAGAGAGAACGCGCAACAACCCTAAGCTGACGGAGATGGTAAAAGCAGGAGCGAGACAAGGAAAAGAGGTGCTTAGTAAAAGTTAATTCCTGATCAAGGATGACACCGAGGTCTCGTACTAAGGTAGAGAATGATAATTAGAGGGAATTCAGCTGCAAAAGAGTTCAGGTCAAGTTTAGCCAGCTGATGTCGGGTACCCAGCCATATGAACTGTGTCTTAAGAGGATTGAGTTTCAGGGGATTGGATGATAGCCAGACAGTATGTATAATAGGAAACATTATCAGTATCATTATACTAATCACCAACAAGGTTTCAACTCTAGCTTCATTGAAGTTCTCTGGTCAAAGGATTTCTGTGCGGAAGTAGTTAAGATCCAAAGGTTCTGAAATGTATTGAAGTTCTTGATAATGCATTTTATCGTGTGTTGAGCCTTACTCCATATCACAAAGTTCAATGAATTTTGTCAAATTAATACAATTTATTTACACATAGTTGAGAAATTATTAACGCCTTCCAATTCACAGAAGACAGAAGTGAATCTAATTGAAAACAGCATCTGGTAATTGACATGATGGAGCAAAGAGATTATCACGATTTAGATGAAATTTTCTTAGAATAAAATGGCGTATGATGTGTTCAAATGGAAGACTAATCTTCACGGCAGCAAATTCAGCCAATGGTTCTGCGAATGGATGATTAGAATCGATGCAACATCTAAGTTTCAAATACCTTGCAAGAAAATGTCTTCCAAGAAAATAGTTATATTTAATGGAGTAAGAACGCTTAAGAGATTCTGAGAGCTGCTCCTCACTAGAATGCACGACCCTAGCAATAAAGTGCGCGAGCGTTGAATCGGCAATTAAGTTAAAATTCCGCATTCTGTCAGTCACAGGTGATAAATAATGAAAGAGTGTGTGAAGTCCAAGTAAGCATTGTACGTCTCCATCGAAAAACGAATCAAGAGGTGGCAATACTAAAATATTTGCGAATCCAACACCTTTCAAATCGCTCTGCAGATCAGGTTCCGTCAAAATTCGCTCACACACATGCAACAATTCATCGTATTGACAAGACTTATAAAGATACAACGCACGATAACAGTCAACTGTGTTGCACTGGATTCCAAAGTCTTCGCAAATCGCACTGTAAAATGATATCATATTTTCTAAAGCAAAATCCGTTAGAGCGTCAAGTAATGTTTCTTTAGATATCAAAAGATTCGAACTTGCAGTCGGATGTTTTGTTACTGAATCCATTCTCCGATATACGCACTGTCTGCCAGCGTTGAAACAGATGTTTGACTTCATCCAAGCACACAACTTTCGCTTTGTAAAAACCAACAAAAATTGATCTAAAGGCAGTGATGAAGTAGGAAAATCGCGATTCAAATCCAACTGTTTGGTGGTTTTTTCAGAGGACATTACTGTTAAATAGTAAGCAAACACCCTTGGTGTAAGACGTAGATTGAGATAAATCTGCCTCTCACTGTAATGCATGTTTTCATTAACCTTCTTGCTCAGCAGACAAAATCCAACGATCCTAACAACATCGTCAATGAAGAACAACCTGCATTCAATATTTCGTTTTCCATTTGGGTCATCTGATCCATCAACACGGTAGAGCAGAGACCCAATACTATATTGTTCTCTGATGTTGCAAAATGCAGAGCAGCCAGGTAGACAAGAGCTACAGGAGCAATGGCGATGGATTGAGAATCGTCACATTCTAAAGCCTTTATAAGAAATTCCTTTGACATGAGAGACATTATTTGAAATTCTGAAGGGCTGTTTAATCCAGTTAAATTTTCCATGAAATCCTGAGCTCGTAAAAATTGAAATTGACTTCTTTCTGCTGTTAAAGGTTTAGGATATATATGAAAATGACACCTTACGAGTTTAGGTGTCAAGAAAATTCCTGCGACATATTCTGCAAATAGTTCGCTACCCAATGAAACCTGTCCACACTCTAAATCATATGCAAGATTCAAGCTATACAGTGCTGTATCGAAGTACATGAAAAACTGAACGCTTTCCGGAATTGGTAGTGTTGACATTTCCCAGCGTTTAAAAAGTTCCAATTTTCTTGTTGAACACGTATAACTTAAACAGGATTCCGGTTTTATTCTCGGTTCAAATTGAACCATGTGACGAGCAAAGTAATTACAATATGCAAATCCGACTGAGAACAAGAAGTCCAAGGATTCTAAGTTACTCGCTTTCCGAAATTTAAACAGATGTTTCGTGTAATTTATCAAATGCGGCAATACCTTCATAGGGCCTTTAGATTCACAATGTTTCCAAGTGAATGGCATTATGTAATTTTCCACAAACCAATGACAAAGCATGCCAGAATTGCAAACATTAAGTTGTCTTTCGGTCTTGTCAAGCATCGTGGACCTCAATGGATCGTGAAATAAATTTGCTTCAGGAATAAAATAATTCGGACACTGTCTCCTTTTTAGCCATTTCGAAAGCTTTTGCAACAACTCACAACAGATCGCAATAACAGAAGAGGAAATCCACCATTCAGGCGACATCTCTTCACAAGTCCATAGCATCAACGTTTTTACGTGATACGTACAGAGAACCTCGTCCTCCTTCGGACAATCCTTTTGTATTAAAACACGCTTGGCAAAGAATCTCAGTAAATGGTAGACAATCTGCTGAACTGGAGTCCAACTCTGAAGTAAAATTACTTCTGCGATTGAAAATGAAAACCTCCACTGTAGTTCATCGTCTCTGCAAGAACGATGGTGAACATAAACAACATGACAACCATTTTGTATAACTTCGGAGATCGTAGTAATTGTCGGCCATCCATAGTCTCTACTTCGTGTTGGCCAGTCTTGGGCTTCTTTAGGCCACTGAGGGCACCACACGCTTTGGACGGCATCAATCGCCACACAAGCTGTAACTTGAAAGTTAACTGCTGGACCTCTCACAGTGTTGAGTTGCTCACCTAAGCGTTCAGTCCTCAGAGATATATTAGCTGCATGGGCAATTGCATCAAGCTTGATGCAGCTGATTGGGCAAGCTGCGTGGCTAAATTCGTACATTTTGTTTTTCCAATTATACTTCATTGTCCCTAAGACTCGAAGTTGAAGAAAACCTGGATATTGAAGGTATGGCACAATCTTGTAACACTTGATCCTATCGGCTAAGTCACTCACATCTTTTGGCAACACTGGAAAGTCTTCTGTGAAGGCCAATTCATCAACGCTGTATCTTAGTATATCAATGTCGTTGATGCATGGATTCATCGGTCGAATATAGAACTCTTCACTGCTGCCACAACATATGGAATACGTTATTGGAAAACAGTACGAGGAAGGGACTGAGAAATGTATGCGATCAGAAGCAACAGCACAAGACTTTGGAAGCAACTGGCATGTGAGAACAATGAAGTCAGATGCAATTTGTTCTAAGAATTTATTCGCATATTCCGTCATCCTGAAAGAAAATGATTGTACTTCCTGAATGACATCATCTTCATTGTCAATTTCATTACCAACGCCATCATCATCATCGTCGTCGTCGTCGTCGTCGTCGTCAGTATTAGGCTATCATAACATCCTTTATTTTTCAGAGAGAGATTATTTGTTTGTTTCATACACTCGTAAACGTGGTGATCATCATTCGACATAATTTTGTAGAAGTTGGTTATGCAATGAATTTGTTGAGGAAACATTTAGAATTCTTTATCTCATTGGCTATCAAGAGTGCCTTGCCTTAGAATACAATGACTGTACTTTCAGCATACGAGTATTCTGATCACAGCAGCCATGGGCGCCCGCAGCATAGGTCAAGGGGGGTCGCGTGACCCCCCCTGGAAATCATGATGTGACTGCCAAGAGAATCATGGAAACTGAAAACCTTACTCTCTGAGTTTGAAAGCAACAGCAGTAGGCTGTTGACGAGAAACCCCAGAGTTGATGCACAATAGAATTAATAGAAATAACAGAGACAGAGGCCCAGGCACAGGCAGCTTTGCTGCCCCGGCCACTGTCAAGAGGCAAAGGCAGCGAAGCTGCCCCGGCAGAGGCAGCGAGATGTCGCTTTCTCGCCGGCCGGCGAAAAGTCGCCCCGGCCTCTGGCGAGAGGCTATTCTTAGCTGGTCACTCCAAATCATCATTATTCGTGCTGGCTCACTGTTACTGAAATTCATCAAGTCGCTGACCAATTACGTCCATGTTTACATTTTCCGACGTATTTCAAAGTCAAACGAACTGATTCGAAAAAACTTACTTTTGCCACACATAGCAAGATTCTTACTTAATCGATAGACTTCCTATAGTCGTTTCAGTTGTTTCGTTTCGTCGTAAGTACATGCAATCCTCATAAAGGGAATTTTTGTACTTTTTATATCGCTTTTAACGATTTTCTCACTAATCGCAACACTTTCGAAAGCCAACATGGATGAGAATCCTGTTGAAAAGAAACGTCGTCAAGCTAAAGAGCGAATGCGAAGATACAGGGAACGATTGAGTCAAGATTCTAAAAACAGATTTGATCAAGAAAATCAGCACCATTTAAAAAACCAACCGTCAAGAAGTGGTCAGTCTGCAAGTGCAAGATCTAAAGGCTAAAGCCAGAAAGAGAGCACGACAAACAACACCCGAACGACAAGCGCGACTTGCAGCAAATGCTCAATATAAGGCGCGTCGAAAAGCCCAAGAAACGACACTCCAAAGGCAAGCTCGACTTGCAGCAAATGCTCAATGTCAGCTGTATGTTGCTCTGTCCAGATGTAAAAATCCACACGAGTTGAAAGTTTTTATCAAGGAGGGTACTCTTCAAGGAAAACTTGAAACGACGAAAACGTTTTTACACAAAACATTGTTTATAGTGAGATCTTCAAAAAAAAATTTAAACTATGAAGGTCTTAATAAATTTAATGCACATTGCAAAACACATTTTCAAATTGTTTTAATCCGTCTTAGGACTGGTTAACATCTAGTATTTATATATTACATATTTATATATATAACTCTCCCCGCCATGGGCGGCTATACCGGGGGGGGGGCGGTCAAGTGGGACAAGACCCCACCCTTGACAGTGGTGGGGGGCACACCATACATTCGACCCCGAAATTTAGAAGAAACACCGAAAAAAAGTCATCAAATTTTTTCGCGCTCACGAGTAAAACATTTTTTGACCTCTTTTGAGAAGATCAGTTCAAAACTCTTTTTCCCCCAGATCATTTCAAAAGTGTCCCCACCCCACCTGTCAAACAAGATCGCCGCCAGTGCTCCCGGCCGTGACTGACCTCCCCTGCAAAAAATCCTGCGGGCGCCCATGACAGCAGCTTAGTGTGTTCCATTTGGACCTATTGATGTATTTATGTGACATTTAGTATAGCGCCTTTTAGCAACGCATGAAAGCACCACCTGCGCAAAATAAAAAGATTAAAGTCAGAGCCGTAGCAACAAAGAACGTGGCCCCCTCCGAACATACGTCCGGGGCCCCTTACAATGCGGAAACTGGAATGCGCTAATATACAATATACAGGGTTCATATTTTGTATACATAGGCCTACACCCTACAGTGTACATGTATTCCATTTCCGTATTTATGCAAACAGACAACTTAAGTCTGATGACATAAGACAACTTAAGTCTGATGACATAGCCAATAGCATTATGTGATGTATCGAAACAGTATCATAATGACTTCACGCCGTTCACGGTTATTTTTTAGGGGCCCCCTTCCAGGAAGGGGCCCCCTCCGGTCGGAGGGTACGGAGGGCGGTCGCTACGCCTCTGATTAAAGTCATTAAGAGGGAATAACTTTCATTCCTAATGAGCGCTTAATAAGGGAACAATGCTCAGGTAACTGAAGGAAAGCTGGATAGTTCCCGCAGACACGACGAAGGTGTTTTTCCATCTAGACCTGGGAGCAGGTGCGGAAGTTCTTGGACAAAGTAGCGTCGAAGAAAAGAAACAACGACAAATGTAGGATCGCAGCAGATGGCAGAAGACGCTGATGCGTCCGGCCGGGCATCCCTCTGTCACCCACCGAGTCTAATGACGAGGACGACATTCTTTCTTCAAAGAACGTTCCCACAGTTGATTGGTCAGCACCAACGCGCGGACTCATGAAATTTCCAAGTGGAGCTTGACACTGTGATAAGCCGAAACCAATAGATTTGGCAGTCCATGTTTGCGTGTAAAACTTAGACAACAAGAATTCGAACACCGTCCAAAGTATTCAGAACCTCTGGCGAAAGAGAAAATAGCTCCAAAAAGCATACTGGTTCACATTATAAGTCCGAACAAACGAAAATTATAAAGCGAAATCAACTCGTCATTGAGTTATTGATAAAAAAAAGACACACTAAACATGCGGCCATCTTGGCCACAACGTGCATATAGCCTTACTTTTACAATATAACACTTTATTTCTACACATTTGCAAACGATTAAAGCATAGACCTATTGCATTTTTTCTATTCACACTAGGTCATATTATTATGCCACTATAATTATCAGCAGAGATCTTGGACAAAGTAGCCTGTGGTAAATAATATGATGTCACAGTTTGGCAATGACAGATTCGCCTATGTGTGCGTGTCCGGGATGCATATATTACAATCTATACGAATTCAGACATGAATATTCATAGTGACGTTAATTGGATACTGAGGTAGGCTAATAAAATATTCATGACTAAGGACGCTTCTGCTTATGATTAGGCCTAATAATGAGTAAATACATCGCTGCTAATTTCGTTATGCGGCGCATGCCTACTTATAACATTCATTAACGTCAGTACGAAAGCTTGCTTTAATTTTATCATCGCCCTTTATGCACCATAAAGGGCTGGCCATTCATCATTTGACCTGCCTAGCCTCAGCGCCTGTGAACAAGCTGCTTCCCGCAATTTCGTTTTTTGGGCGAAATAGAAATGTTGAGATTATGATTACGGTTACGATCCTGTCTGAATATTATTTGGCATATTACAACAGAACTTATTAGGTTAGATGATGCTGCTGCTGCTGCTGCTGCTGATGATGATGATAATGATGATGATGATGATGATGATGATGATGATGATGATGATGATGATGATGATGATGATGATGATGATGATGATGATGATGATGATGGAGACGACGATTGGCAAGGCTAATATACGTTTCAAATAAGCTTTGGAAACACCTTCTGCGCATTTTAGGGTTGCTCTTATTTCAATTCTTTTTTCATTATTTGCGATACATTCATTTTCAAAAGTCAAGTCGAGAAAATATCCGCTATCCACCATTTTGGCTTTAGTGGTGGGTCAAGGGCCATTTTTAGGCCAACCTCATCCCCAGCATCCAGTCAACAGCAGGACGTTAATACTCATGAATATATGAGTCCTAGGCTATAATATTATAGAATGTTAATACGCGTCCGGGATGGGGGACTTCTGTAACCTTAACTTTGCAGGCGAATAAATACTCTCGCCTTCTCTACAACAGATGTTTCAAATGTATTAAAAAATTTCAAGACATACTTCTGAAAGTGTACTTTTATCTTAGAGTTTCTTCTTTTGTCTGGACCCGCGTGGATTAAGTTCTCACGACAACACATTTAAAAGCCTACTAGCTATGGCTTGAAAGTACAGGCGCTTTGTAATAGCGAAACTGGACAGGAGGGAGGGAGGGTGGGAGGGAGAGAGAGAGAAGAGAGAGAAGAGAGAGAGAAAGAGACAGAGACTTCTGAGATTAATACACGTAAAATGTGCCCAGTGCCCAGAACACAGGAATAAAAATTTTAACAGTTAAACTTGAAGTAGCCAACATCCACTGCTGCTTTATACATTATGACGACGCGATATATAAGTCATTAGATGTGATTATATTCCAATTATTGTTATTGTAATTGTAATCGAGAATTTATATAGCGCCACTCAAAATCAGAAGCGCTCCCGACCCGGGTAAGTGTCTTCACTGACAAAGAGAAATGTTTTGAGGCGCTTGCGAAACTGGACAGGAGGGAGGGAGGGTGGGAGGGAGAGAGAGAGAAGAGAGAGAAGAGAGAGAGAGAAAGAGACAGAGACTTCTGAGATTAAGCAAGCACGTTCGAGAAGTTCCAGCTGGTTGAGGTTTAGGGAGAGCATACTGAGTAAATGTTTAGAATGGGAGAGTAGATAGAAGGAAGTAATTAGTAACAGTTTCATCACGCTGTAGACGCTTGGAAGAACGGTTGAACCAGATGAGCTCGGATTTGTCTGGGCTACTTTTGAAGCGCGTTGACTGATTCCCTTTAGCATTATAGCAGCATGCGGCTTCTACGCATCAGCGTCTCATATTTGCGTTTTATATACATCATTTGTGTTGACGATATCATAATCGTGAATTTCAACCAGATGTTTGCACTGTATTAGTTTTGACTACGGTCAAACTTCATGCAGCGAATATTCGTTGATAAATTGTGCAAGGTAACAATGGCGCAACAGTAGTCACTGAATTCGACTGGATTAGATAATTAACAGTCATTTGTGAACTATACAGTTTCTTTTTACATTGTCCATAGTAGGGGCCGACTTCCTTGTTTTCGTATCTGAGAAATATAATATTGACAAACACATCTTTTCAGCCTTAAATATCAATATTTCAACAAATGTTACACCTCTTTCAGTAGAAACAAATATCTAAATGCACAAGTATTAGACATATTAATGGCCTATTTAGCTACATAGCTTTAATTTTGTAACTTTATGAATGGCTAGATAAAAACGTATTTGGACACGTGATGCGTGCAGATGGGCTGGAAAAGGAGATGATGTTGGCGTGTGGGGAGGGCAGAAGGAGGAGAGGACGACCAAGGAGGAGATGGATGGACGAGATACAGGAGGCATTGAAGATGAACATCTCGGAGCTGAGAGAGGCAACGAGAAATCGGAGCACATGGAGAAGGTTGACCATGACAGCCGCTAGGATTCAACGAATCGACAGCACAAGGTGACAAGGTGAGATAAAAATGCTACTTACCTAAAACGATACCAATATTTAAAGAGGAATATCTGAAATCAAGAAGAACTTCATGTGTTCAATTAGACTAAACACGATAAAGATACCATAACTGCAGTTTCCTCAGTGCAACTACATGAATACGAACAGACACCAAGAATTATGAGCAATTCGGTAACTTAACAGGAAAGTTGGCTTAAAATGAAAGCGTCATTAAACTTATGCAAATAAACAGTACTCTGAAGCAGGAAATGTAAGGCACATTTCAGTTTGTTTTAGCCCACTATAATTGCAGTACCAAATATTATAATAAATATTAATATTATTATATGAAGATTGGTTTGCACATGGGCTGTAGCAAAATTTCTACTGTTGACACTGTACCACATTGCTTAGTACATTTGTGAGGCTTTCCAACAATGCCGTAAACTTTCAAGCCACATGAATGCAGAGAATGCCACAGTTGCAACATTTATCCAGTTGCCTTTCACTCTTTCACACATTTGTGGGTTCCACTGCTCATGAAATAAATTTGCTGCAGGGGTAAAATAGTTAGGACAGTATCTCCTTTTTAACAACTCACAGCAAATTGCAGTTACAGAACAGGAATTCCACCATCCCTTCACAATTTCATGGCATCAGCGTTTCTATATGATACGTACATAGAACCTCGTCTTCCTTTGGAGAATCCTTTTTTATTATATATCTTTTGGCGATGAATCTGAGCATATGAGAGACAATCTGCTGAATTTTAGTCCAACTCTAAAGTTAACTTACTTCGGCGACTAGAAATGACAATCTGGAATGTAGTTCATCGTTCCTAGAATCACGACGCTGAACGTATATAACAGTCATGACAACCGTTTTGTAGGCTGCAACTTCAACGAATGTAGCAATCGTCGGCATCCGTAGTCTGTCTTTTATGTCAATATAGTTCTTCTCTAGGCCAGTGAGGGTACCACCTGTTTAATGGTATCTTGCGCCACAGAATCTGAATAAACTTGAAATTTAATTGCTGGACCTCTCACAGTTTTGGGTAGCTCACCACGACGTTTGGTAAGCACGAATAGATGGGCTGCATGAGAAATTATAATAAACTTAGCGTATCTATTTGGGAAACATGCATGACTAAATTAATA
The DNA here is from genome assembly GCA_963556255.1 of Allolobophora icterica. Taxonomy (NCBI): domain Eukaryota; kingdom Metazoa; phylum Annelida; class Clitellata; order Crassiclitellata; family Lumbricidae; genus Allolobophora; species Allolobophora icterica. The sequence continues at coordinate 25,347,651 of OY744610.1, forward strand.
GATTTCATTTTTCCAATTGCAATTCATTGTCCTCAAAGCTAGAAGTTGAACAAACTCTGGATATCTGAGGTGTGGTTCAGTCGTGTACCACTCGTTCGTATCGACCGGTCATTAACTTTGATGCGGTGTCATCCCTCGTTGATTTATAATAAACGAATATACATATATAGGCCTTTAATCTTCTAAAACAAGAATAATAATAAAAGACTATGGAACTCATAGGGGGCGCTGGATTTTGCAAATATTTTACCAAAATTCAATCTTTTGAGTCTTATGATTATTAAAACAGTCCGAACACGATTTTCAATGTGAAAAAAACACTTAATTATTTAGGTACAGTTCTTGATCATCATTTATTTTTAAATTTTTCTATGCAAATTTTGTTTCTATGCACATACATCATTTTGCCCCTCCAAAACATTCCCCCATAACAAATTTCGCTCCCCACTAAAATAATTTTTTGCGGATTCCCATGATGAAACTTAAAATATTCTATCTTAAGTTTTAAAAAGAGCAACAGCTAATTACATCGGGAAAATTTCGGAAAAAGTACAGTCTGAATCTGGAGTTTCCTCTAGTCTTTAGAGTTACGTATGTTTTTAAATATAACAGGAGCACAGTATAGCACATTAAATATTTTAGTCTAGTTGTGACACATGCTTGCACGCATATTGCACAATTTATTTATTGACCTCGATCATCCAGACCGTTGCAAAAATTGACCAAATTAATGAAAAATAGGGTTCCAATAAAGCAAGAAAAACTCAGACCGAAAACCCAAGGTCTCCAAGAAAAACCCCATTTCCCAAGTTCGGATTAAAAACCCAAGATCTTGTGAAAAAACCAAGGAGTTGTAACACTATCCATGATATGAACGGTAACGTTATATTGAATATTAATGCACAAGTATATAATAGGTCGTATACAGATTACAGAATGAGTCACAGTTGTGTTTTAACGACGTAGGCTAAGATACTTGCTGGGGGATATGAACATGCATCATGGCGACTTTCTGTGAATTGAAATTGTTGTCTACAGCCGAATTATGTGGTTAAGCATTGTTTGTTTGGTTAATATAAACGTAAGCGTTTGAGTTTTCAATTGGAATGCCGACGAGAAATCACATATGGTCGATCTGAACGGTGAAATCATCAAACGATGCCAAATTGTTTGACAAACCAGTTCTCTCTTTGCTTATTATAAATATTAGAAATTTATTCATACTTGGGCAGTTTGATTTTTTGCATCAGATCTCCTACTAAAATACACTAATAATGATTCACACTTGGACTGCTTTCAGTAATAATCAACTCCTATAGCGAGAGAAATGTGCAATTTGACCCTTTGCTATGTTTAATATTACGCCATTAATTACAATTAATTAATTTCGTGTGTTCTTTACACATTGTTAATGTCGCCTAGCTTACTCTACAAGTCTTTCCAAACAAACAATTATAGCAGCGATCGTTTAATCCTCTAGCGATTACAGCGTCTCCTAAGAGTATTTTTCATGGTGAAAGGTCGTCAACAAGTCTTTTGCTTCTGTCTTTGAGATATCTCTACTGCCTTCGATATCATACATAGCACAAAATATTTATCAAACGCCTCTCCTCTATATTCGAAATCTCTGCTACTGCCCTATTTTGGATCAGTTCAAACTGTTTCCCTGGTTCTTTCACCTTATTCTGCTGAACGCTCATCTATAGTACACAATCCCACCAGCTGTGTTCCTTCATGTTCTGGTCTCGGTTCCTTCTGGCCATCGTTATTTCTTCATTCTCTGTTGTAGTTGAAATTGGAAATTTATATAGTGCCACCTTAGTAAAAACTATTTAAAGGGGATCTCTACCCAAGCCTAAATCAGATAAATGCCACTAAGAACAACGGTTTTAAACAACCAAATCACTGCATGAAAACTCGGGCGTAAATTTGTCCAAAATATTGGGGCATTTGGCTATTCATTCTACACTTGTTGCAGTGGATGTACAGTCCATCTCAATTATTGGGGCACGTGTCCCGGCTGCCCTCCTCCCGAGTCTACGCCTGTCCACAGAAACCTAGAAGAGAACAGTGAAGGGCTAACGCATACAAATGGAGCCCAACCAACAGATTCCTTTACCTTCGTGAGGTAGGCCAACTGAGAAGGCGCTATAGTAAGTATCCGGGTGCATACATACTGTACATAGGCAAATTCAGAATAACATTCTGAAGCATATGTCTTATGCATACACAAGGGACTGCAGTCTGCAGGAGCTATTCACTGAGTCTGAGAAAGCGAACGGCCTTGTTATGCAGATCTAAATTGTTGGAGTAGTGACAGTATACCTAGAACATAATTCAATAAGCTGTTATCCTAAAGCTTATAAAGTAGACCAGACAACCAAACTGTTGATATATAGGCCCTATATCATTGTAACGCTTAGCTATGTGATGTCATAGACATATGGTGGTTGCTATTAAACGACTCTGTGCCATAACGAAGACGATTAGCGTCAACCTCAGACTCAGGTCTGGCACCACCTAAACATGGCAGCGGTGGCGTTTCGTAGGCTGGACAGATATGTGTCTTAAATTTTGCGCAGTTATTTTGGCCACTGAATACTAATTGCTCGGAAGGTCCCTAATGTTCTGCTCATATGAATGCACGTCTAGTTGTGACAACTCTCATTGTATTTGTAGAAAATGACTAGGGCCTACTTTACATGACTTATCCAGAACGGTGTGAGTTAGGGAATGCCTCTGGCTACTTGTGGTAGCTCTTTGCCCCGTTGTTTGACCGCGGAAATCTTCGTTGTTTCCTTAGCACGCACTAAAAGGAGGCAGCGCCGTGCTCTTTTAGTGATTGGGCCAACCACGTCGGCGAAACCCTCATTCAGATATCCGTGTAATTTTTACTAAGAACTTTGTATGTATACATCTTTCACAAGCAGTTGAAAACTGCTCTTTATTGCCAGATTTGAACTGGAAGCGCCTCTGATTAGGTATCTTGGGAGAGCGCTATAGGCTATATGAGTTAATAATTTAAGATGTAAAAACAAGAGAAAATTAAAGTTCATCGTCAATACTCTCGAACCATTGTGAATGAGCTGATAGTATGCAATAATGGGATTATGTTCTACACTGAATTCCTGATCCATGAACAAAGCGATCATAGTTCAAAAATAAAACATGTTATGAAGTAGATGATGAAAATAAGACAACCATTATAGGCTTATATCAAAACAATAAAATTTGATGTTGTCCGTAAGAATCTGTAACGGCTGACTCATGCATATAATATTCACATAAAATTTACATATATTGTAGGATACTCAAACAGAATAATTATAATGAAAACCAATTTTTCTACACTTGGTAAACAAGAACTTGCATTGCTATCGCAGATTTTGTGATGCGCACATGAAACAGCGCCGTAATGGTTTTGGAGGCGAAAAGCAGTCTGCTACGAAGTAGTCTGTCATATTGCAGTGGCGTTAGGTCGCAAGATGGTAAAATGAACCTTCAAGTTGCCAATTATATTGGAATTGTTCATAGTGCCTGTTTCCAGTTTACAACCTTCTCCATTTCGCAAATTTAACCGATTTTTTTATAATTTAATACACTTGCTTAAAGGTCCTTACAAATTATTTACAGCCTTCAACTTCACATTACATAAAATGCAAATTCAATTTAAAACGCCATCTCGGAGACTGGCATGATAAACCTTAAGGTTTCTTTCTGAATTTTACGAATTTTCTGTTGAGTAAATTGGCGAATAATGTGTTCAAACGGAAGACTGCTCTTCATAGCAACGTATTCATCCATTACTTCTGAACGCGGCTGGTTACAGTCGATAAGACATCTGAGTTTCAAATATCTCGCCAGAAAATGAACCCCAAGAAAATAGTGGCATTTAATGGAGTAATTAAACTCAAGAAACCATGAAAGTGAACGGTTTTTATCGTCTAATAATATTGCAAAGAAGTGCTCAAACTTTGAATCGACAGTTAACTTAGAATTCCGTAAATCGTCATTCATGGGTGATAAATAATAAAAGAGTGTGTGAAATCCAAGTAAAACCTGTACGTCGTTATCAAACAAATAGTCAAGTGGTGGCAAAACCAGAAACTTCGCAAATGCAAATGGCTGGAAATCGCTCTGCAGATCAGGCTCATGAAGGATTCGTTCGCATAAATGGAACGATTCATCGTATTGACGACACTTGTAAAGGTACAAAGCACGATAGCAGCCAATCACGTTGCACTGGATGCCAAAGTCTTTGTGAATCACACTGTAGAATGTTGTCATACATTCTACAGCATATTGTGTTAGAGCTTTAATTATCTGTTCCTTAATTATCAAAGGGTTCACACTTGCAGATGACAAATTTCCTAATACTGAATCCATTCTGCGATAAACACACTGTCTGGCTGCTCTAAAACAAATACTTGTTTTCATCGAAATATAGGAATTTCGCTTTGTTAAAACTAGCAAATATTGGTCAAAGGAAAATAATGAAGTCGGCAGATCGGTGTTAAACTCTAGTTGTTTACATATTCTTTTGGCCGATATTACTGTCAAATAGTGACCAAACACCTTTGGTGTAATACGTAGATCGAGATAAACCTGCTTCTTAGTAAAATGCATCTCATCATTAAACTTCTTGCAGAGCAGACAAACTCCAACGATTCTAACAACATCGTCAATAAAGAACAGACAACCTGCATTCATTGTTTCACTTTCCGTGTGGGATGTTTGACCCACCAAGACGGCTGAGCAGAGTTCTATTACTCTCTGGTTTTCTGCAGTTGCAAAATGAACAGCAGCCAGGTAGACCAAAACTGCAGGAGCAATGCTGTTGGAATGAGAATCGTCGCATTCTAAAGCATTTCTAAAGCACCATTTAGACATGAGAAACATTATTCGAACTTTTGAAAGGCTATCTAATCCAGTCAAATTCTCAAGAAACTCCTGCGCTCGCAAATATTGAAATAGACTTCCTTCTGCTGTGGACGGTTCAGGAAATGTTTGAAACTGGCACCTTACGATTTTGGTTTTGAAGGAAAATTCCTTGACAAATTCAACAAAAAGTTCGCTATCCCATGACATTTTCCCAAGCTCTAAAAAATTTGCTGCAGTCAAACAATACAGTGATGTATCAAATGACGAGAGAAACCGATCATTGACCGGTATTGGTAGCAATACCGTCCAACTGTGGCTTAACATTTGCCAGTTTCTTTTACATTTTATATCTCTTAAACAGAATTTCGGTATAAACCTAGTTCCAAATTTAATTATGAGACGAGCATCGACATTACAAAAGATAATTCCGACCGAAAACAAGATGTCCAACGGTTTTGACTTCAATGCTTTCCGACGAGATTTGATACATTTTAGACATTCCTCAAAATGTGACGTAATGTTTCTAGTGTTTTCAACTTTGACATCCAAATGTGTCCACGTGAATGGCAGTATGTAATTTTCCACAAACCATTGGCAAAGAATGCCAGAATTGCGGAAATCACATATTTTATCAGACAGTTCTAGCAATTTGGAGCTCAATGGATCATGAAATAAATTTGCTTCAGGAATAAAATAGTTTGGACATTCTCTCTTTTCTGTCCAATCCAAAAGCTTTAGTAATAACTCAGAACAGATCGTAATAACAGAAGTGGAATTCCACCATTCTGGTGACAACTGCTCACAAGTCCATAAAATCAGTGTCTTTAAATGATACGTGCAGAGAACCTCATCCTCCTTTGGACAATCCTTTTGTATTAATTCTCTTTTGGAAAAGAATCGAAGCAAATGGTAGACAATCTGTTGAGTTTGAGTCCAACTCTGAAGTAAAATTACTTCTGCGACTGAAAATGAAATTCTCCACTGTGCTTCATCGTTTCTGCATGATCGATGTTGAGCATATACAACATGACAACCATTTTGTACAACCTCAGAAATTGTATCAGTCGTCGGCCATCCGTAATCTCTACGTCTGTTTGGCCAATGCTGGGCTTCTTTAGGCCAATGGGGGCACCACAAACTTCTGACCGTGTCTGCCGTCGCATTTTCTACGCCTAATTGTAACGTAATTGCTGGGCCACTAATACTTCCATTGATCCGTTCAAAACCAGGCTTCTCAAACACGATGTATCTACTTTTGAAAGTTGTATCGATGAAGCAGTATTTCTTGCATTTCCAATTATATTTCAATTTCCCCAAATGTCGAAGTCGAACAAAGCCTGGGTATCTGAGGTATGGCTCAATCTTGTAGCACTTGATCGTATCTCTTAAACCACTCACATCACTTGGCAAAACTGGAAAGTCTTCTTCGAAGACCAACTCATGAGCAGAAAAGTTTAATCGATCAATGTCGTCGATGCATGCATTTAACGGTCGTATATAGAGCTCTGTAGTGCTGCCACAATATATGCCATTATCTGTTTCTGGATGGATGCGATCACAAACAATATCATACTTTGGAAGCGTCTGGCATGTACGAATAATGAGCTCAGATGTAATTTCTTCCTTCGATTTGTTTACATATTCCATCATCCTTAATGAAAATAACAATAATTCCTTCCTGAATAACATCATCGTTGTTAGTTCCACACCCCAAAAAATCAATCATATCATCATCAGTATAATTGTTGTACTAGTTATCATCGTCGGTCATCAAAGCATCTCAAACTATTGGCTTTGATAGCAACGTTGTAAAAAAAACGTGCCTCAAGGGGTCTCTGGGCGTCAAGACGCAAGCTGTCAAACTAATCGTGGCTTATTTATGTTTAAATATGGGCCTAGCCCTGTTTCCACACGAGGACCTAACTATTTTGGCACCCGTTCAAATAGTGGGGACCTATTTGTCCACCGCTCGCGTACGAAGACCCTTGTAAGTCTTCGTGTGCTTGTGCATGGTTAGAAATATTACTGATAAACAGCTTCACTGCAAGAAAAATGAAATTCTCAGCTTAAGTGACGTCTATATCAGAATAAAAATATCGAAATGCATAGGATTTAACAGATACATAACCTAATTTCTGTTGACCTTATGATTTGTTCGACTAAAATACAACTTGCCTTAAGTGAAGCTGAGATTTCATGAAGAAGGTCGATGACTGAAATCAAGCAATTGAACTTCAGCGTCCGTTACTACTTTGTAAGACGAAAGTCAGACAATAGTCCGGCTTTAATTTATTTATCTTCACACGAAGCAATCAAAATGAAACGAAAATCGGGATTGACTGCGAATTGTTTCAGGCACATGGACATACTGCATATCACGATGTCCTATTTGCAGGCACGATGCCTCATTGCGGCATCTGCGGCATCATTAAACTGGAGATGTGCATGAAGTTGGTTATCATTGGCATAAGGAAGGATTGGTCTCCTTGGACCAGAAGCAATAGGCGTAGAGGATGAAAGGATAGGCCTTATAGATGAAACCTTATGGGGCACGAAAGAGCACAGCATGACGGAGTCGATGCAGTACTGTAGTCAACTGAGTACGGAGACGATCGAATAGAATGGTTTCCAAGCGCTTAAGACAACGATGCAGATAAAATGCCAAGAAGCTCAAATAACGCTTATATATATATATATATATATATATATATATATATATATATCAAACATGCTTTAAAACTATTGAACATCAAATTCCACGTTTGTACAGGGCAAGCGCTAAAGCCAATATACAACCTCGTTTAGGTCATTAACTGACTGAGTGTAAAGTCGGTACCTGGATAAATTGGCTTCGAACTCGATATAGAGGAATTAAAAAGTCATGAGTTCACACGTACAAGTTCTGCACTGTTAGCCTACAAACACATTTTATTACAGCTGAGAAATTCAGTATACAGAACGAGTGAATTGTTATTCAAACGAAACCATGCATACTAATTCAATGCTAGGCAACTGCCACTAAGTAGCACGAATACAATAGTCAACCAATTTTAACTGTAATAAAGTTTAACTCACATAATTTCTTATATAAACTGCATGATCAATTACATAGAGATGGTATTAAATCAAAAAAAGATTTTCGAAATTATATTGTTGTAATTAGACTACATTTTGAGTTAACATAGATAAATCAACATACCCAAATGCCTGCGGTGAATACTGTCACACTGTGACTACAAACTTATCACATCTAAGATGTATATTATCATTATGATTATACATGAGCTGCATCATAATAATAACCACTACTCTGGTTGCATCTAGAACTTGCGTTGTGGATGCACAAGCGTATAATAAAATTATTACATGTAATTCGAAAGTTCCGATCTGTTCTCGACATAGCAGTCTAACTTCTAACAGAAATTTTCGTGCAGAGTGCAGACCGTCTCGTTGAACATTTCAAGCTGATCATAAAATGAACTCAGAATGATTGCATCGTGACTAATTATGTAGTCAACATGCCATTTAAGGTTTCATTCGTCAGAAGTTAATTGGACTCGTAGGCCTACATAGACCTATTTGCTGCGCTATTTTACGAAGTGATAAAACACAGCCAGGGTGAGAGAGAAACAATGAAGAGAAAGAAGAAAGGAGAGATAGACAGATACGCATATACACGCGCGGTCGATTACGTACCATATACTGAACTCTTAATCTATAGACAACTCGACAGATGAACTGCTGTAATGGAAAGTTGACATGATTCATTTTGAATGCCAAGAACCCATATTGGGATATTAAGTCACAGAATCGTTAGTACGACTGCATATTAGATGACTGTATGTATGATGCAGACTGAGTTGGTGGAAAGTTGTTATGAATCGTTTCTGAATGACAAGCGGTCAGCACAAAAGCAGTAGTGTTTAAAAAAGTAAGTCAGTAGCTGATCTGCCTACTTACTCACCAAGTACGTCATGACAATCATTCGCATCTATTTTAATTTCACAATGGTGTCAACTTCTACAGTTATTATAATGGCTGGTCTGCTTCTGCACTGTTTGCATCCTGTTTAGGAATAGAAGCAGGATGCCGCCTGTGCTGCCTAATGCCTATGTGTGTTTGAATGTAGGCGTGTTTGCATTAATGTATGTATACATCTATGTACGGATGTTCGGGTGAATGTATGTATACATCTATGTACGGATGTTCGGGTGAATGTATGTATGCATTTGTGTGTGTAGGTTATTTCGGACAAAGTGAACCATCAGATTGAGTGAACCAATTCTGGTAGGAAACGTATGGACAGCAAGCTGTGAATATTACACGCGTTCTGTATCATGCGTGTATCTATGTGAGGATGTATGGGTGTATGTATGCATCTGTGTGCTCGTAGGTATGTGTGTATCTATGTATGTATTCATGTAAGAATGTGTGTATACAATACATGTATGTCTTATTTAAAGGAATTTCAACGCGTGCTGTCACGCAGTCACACAAAAAGGAGAATATGTATGTATGTATGTATGTATGTATGTATGTATGTATGTATGTATGTATATTAGGGTGTTCCTTAGCAGTACAGAAAAAAATAAATGTTTGATTTCTTTTGGTCAAACCCCCCAGATTGGTTCCAATTGGTATAAAAACAACTGCTGCAAAATCTTAGGGGACTATTTGAATTTGTAGAGGTCGCTCAAGAGATCTTTAGTTTTCACTAATTTCTGCAAAATCATGAATTTTCTACGCAAATTAGATATATAGTTTAACAAGGTTCAAGCAGGTAAGAATTAACAGTCATTGTCTCTAGAGAGTCTAGGAAGCTTGATTACAGTACTGAGTGCCTATTATCTAATTGTCTATGAATTGCCTGGCAACGAGGTGGCAGTAAACAAGTCTTTTTTTGGCAAGTTGGAAACAGTCGACGGTGTTCCTGGACGAATTGAAGTAAATGCTGTTTCTAAGTTTCTTTCTTCGTAATATTGCATTGTCATTGACAACCCTTAGATGTTCAAGACTTTAATCGTCTCGCTGTGGCCATAAGCCCGGGTCACAATAATCAGGAATCTAACCAGAATGCCTAGATGGCAGAAAAAATGCATCGTAGTTTTTTGTCACGAAATTCTCAATGTTTTGGCATTTCCTTATTTCAATTATGACACATTTTGCAGACTCTTCTATACCTTGCTTCATAAGAATTGCCCTTACCATTGCTTGTTTGGATTCAACTGGTACTGTCGCATAAAAAAGAATCCAATAAGTTCTTCACTGAGGTACCAAACGTGATTAGCAAAATTTCTTTTGAGCAGCATTGGCAATGGATTTGTTCACTATTTCGTAGTGGTCCAAGTGGAGATCATGATTTGAAGATGCAACTGGAGCCGTGAACGAAGCCTTGACGGAGATGTGAACAACTAAGATGCAAATGTTCCGGTTCCAGAGTCCCTTCTTTTCTTTAGTGGCAAATTTAAATTGGTCACGCAACATCCATAACTTTAAAGAGCACAATGCCTTTGACATTCACCTGGCATGATTATGGCTCCATAAATGATATTCCGCGTGGTGGTACACCTCCTAGCAAAACTATCACAAGCTCAATGAAGTCTCGAAGTGGTATCACAGCACATGGAATCAGTGCGATCGACAAAGCCGACAGTTTCTATATAACGAACTACAGCTGAGGTCTGAGCTTCTCCAGTACTGGAAGTCAATTTAGGAACACCAAGCAATTGGTTCACTCCAGCTCCGGAAACCATTACTGGCTATCGATCTACAAGTTACTTTCCAGTATAAGGTCTCTCAGGAGTTTATCATCCCAGTGGACCTCAAGAGAGACATTTGTTTGAAACTGTTCTTTAAGCTGTGAAGAAGTTTCAGCTCGATAGTGCTCTCTAGCTCTGTGGATTAACTAATGGTTGATATTTAACTCCTGGACATTATGACCAAGACGTTGAGCAACTGTTGTCAATACAAATGTTGCCTTTCTGTCGCTCAGTTTGGTTAGATTACGGACTGCATCTAAGCTGGGTGCCAGTATCATAATGTTAACTCAGGTGCTCTAAATCCACCAACTGTGCTGGAATTGACCTTTGTCATCACTACTAGAAATTGACCCTCACAAGCTCATTAGCCGCTTCCTGATGTTGATCAGTCCGCAGTTTTCTCTTCACTGCTGCCTAGGTTCGTTTTGCTTCTCCTGTTCCTTCGCAGCAAGCGCACTGTCGACAGATATAATACAGCCTGAGCAACCAGAAAGTCTTTATCTTCTTGGATTGTAATTGAACTATATATATAAGAGCATTCATGCTAGTAATGTCAGAAAGACTGTCAAGGTTGTTGATGAACTCGGCTTCATTGGCTTTCTACGTTTCACTACGAACTATGACACTCGAATTAGTTTTATTATTAATTATTATTTTTATTATTATTTTTATTTTTATTATTATATTTATTATTATTATTATTATTATTAAACCAAATAAAAACAGACAAGTAAAATATAAAGAAATAACTAGGTGAAAGCATGAAGAAATCTAAATTTATGATTTCACTCCCATGTGTAGTGTAATACATGTATGTACAGCATTCACTGTTGGAGACCAAAGACGTCCATACCTCAAGAAATTCAACTTTGTTGAGTGACCCCTAAATGTTAACCGAATTGACTAAAATTTTGTACAAGTTATTAATTTGTCCATAGGAACAAGTTTAGGGGGTGAGACTTTGAGAATTCCATACTTAAAAAATAAGGAACACCCTAATGTATATATGCATGCATGCATGTATGTATGTATGTATGTATGTATGTATGTATGTATGTATGTATGTATGTATGTATGTATGTATGTATGTATGTATGTATGTATGTATGTATGTATGTATGTATGTATGTATGCATGCATGTATGTATGTATGTATGTTTGTATGTATGTATGTATGTATGTATGTATGCATGTATGCTGTATGTATGTATGTATGTATGTATGTATGTATGTATGTATGTATGTATGTATGTATGTATGTATGTATGCATGTATGTGTGCAACTATATGTACGTATACATAGGTATGAACTGCAGATAGTGAGTTTATTCTAAAAATCGATTTATCAGAATGTCTATGAGAAAAATTCCGGCTTCAATTCAAATAATTTCACGTGAGGTAATCAGACTCGAATCAGTGGTGAGATGTTCTTAATTAATTTATGCTTATGTCATCGAATCGCCATGTCTACTGCTACTCCAAAGAACCTCGCCCACTCCAGTGATAATCTTGTAGATTTCAATTAGGTTTCTTCTTCTCTTTCTCTGTTATGTTAACTTTACCTTAGAGAACAAAAATACAGTTTTGTAACGGAGATGCTTTTATGCCAACGTTTAAGTATTTCAAACAAAGCCAGTAAAGTCTCTGAATGAAGGTTTTTAAACCATATTGTCGATGTTGAAAAATCGCGAAATTGTGGCACTGAAATAAAAGTACACTTTTCTTTGAGTCTATTAATCTTTTGAAGAAATTTGAATAGATTTCATTCGGCATAATGAGGTAAACATGCTTTCTTAAAACAAGGAACATTGAATAAAACGTGAGTAAAAAAACTTATAAAATCTAAATTTAATAAAATTAGCTTAATTCATACTTACGTAGGCCTACTGTTAGTACATTTTATAGTTTATGAACGATTCCTTTAAATGATGTCATATTAAGTCGTATTATCAGCAGATGTGCCATGAAATGGATCAGCGTATTAATAATCATCGATGCTGCAATTTGTAAGTGGCCTACTCGCCTTCTTGCAAATATCCGGGACAGTGGAGACTTTTCAAACCACGAACTAATAATGCAAATCAATACGCCTACTCTTAATTCTTCTTCTATAGTTGCTCAAATGCACCAGCAATGCTCAATGTAGGCACATACTTCAGTTTTTCTAATATTATATTTAGGAATTCTTTTTGCTGGACACCACGAAGGTTAAGATTAGAACCAGCAAATTTCAATACACGTTCACGTAGCCAACGAAACCCGCTTAGCAGCTGATCTGCCTGTTCACTCTGGTTCAACTGGCAACGGGACTCGGATCTTCACTTGGCATCTCTGAACATGTAGTAGTACTTTAAAGTTGGTGCCATGATTCCGATTTTAAAACCTCTCAGTACAGGAACATATAGTTATATACCTAGCATACGGTTTTTAGAGTAGTGCCACTTCATAGCTATAACGAATTTCATTTCATGAGAAATGAAATTCGATTGATGCATCACGAAAATATCGCCGTACAAATTACTAAATTACATTATATAAGATTAGATTCCCATTCATTCTTAAACTGCACAGTTTCTCTTTTATATCTCTTTAATTTTATCTGTCGAGGTTCAAATAAAATATAAGTGCGGTTACTAAACACACCGCGTAGCTAGGAGTTCCTGCATTGATTTAGTAAATACTCCTGCAGTGTGTGGGGACACGTTGGTTACGCGCTCGCGTATGACGACCAAACCAAGTTGTACCTTATCTTGCTTTGCACTGCAATAACGTTTTGTAGCTATAAATTAATTTTTTAGACACAAGTCAGATCTCTTTCAGTAGAAAATTATCTAAATACACAATTACGTGCATGCTTAACTATGTCGCAATAATGATTGGTTCAACTAAATAAGAGCTTTCCTGAAGCGATGATGGACTTCCAACAGGAATGTCAATAAATGAAATCCAGTAGTTGAGCTTCACCTGTCCATCAAAATCGAACACGATGAAACAAACAACACAACTTTCCTCCTGCGTACTTTACTTACACCATCAATCGTGGGCTAAAAAGGAAAGCGTCATTATATTATGAAAATAAACTGTGCTCTAAAGCAGAAATACGTAGGGTTCACAATAGTTTTCTTTTAGTCGAATAATTGCAACTGCATGATTTTGTACTCATATGAAGATAAACATTGCTGGAAAGCAGGAAAACGGATGACTCATGCTAGTTTTCTTTTAACTCACGAATTGATTCTGCGTCTGTTTGTACTAATATTTAAAACACAACACCGGTCCAAGAGTGGCAGGTCCAGTAAGAGCAAATATGACTGAGGTTGAACGAACGGCCACGAAGAATGATGTAAATTGGCTACACTTTGACTATCTACAAAGTCACATATTTGGAGATGCATTACTGGCTAAGAAAATGACAAATGCCAACCTTATAATTTATTATTTTCTGTTCGATCCCATGAAGATGATGCTCTCTTGACATCGTTAAGGTGTCATCGAAGGGAATAACATCATACATTGAGTCTTATTTGAGCGTGGAATGGACTTTCAGCTTAATCCTAATCTTTATCTCCAAATTTATTAGTCACTGCTCTAAAGCCAAGCGCAAACCACCAGCTTATTCACGAGCGCTCTGTCAAGTCAGAGGGTTGTCCAAAGATTGCAGTCCAGTGTAGATCCGAGTACGGTTGCTAGAGAAACCATGAAGAGGAGGCTGAAAGAAAGATAATTACTTTCGATGTTTAGATGAAAGCGTATCTCTGTTCGTATAATGCTGACTCTTCTAATAAAAGAACATTGGCTGCTTACTCATTTACGCTAACACCACAGTCAGTGCTTGTATTATTATTATTATTATTATTATTATTATTATTATTATTATTATTATTATTATTATTATTATTATTATTATTATTATTATTATTATTATTATTATTATTATTATTATTATCGTCATCATCATCACCATCATCATCATCATCATCATCATCACTATTATTATTATTATTATTATTAACATAAAATTATTATCATTGATTAGTATTTTCCAGTGCTTTTTCTAGCAAAAAAGTTGCGGGACGGACCAATAGGTTCCGAAACGGAATAATTATGGACGGGCTAAAATCCCGAGAAAAACGAGATTGGGGTTGGGAGGGGTCTCAATAAACACTGAAACAGTTCAAAACACTTAAATTAAATTAAAATAACTAAATTATTGTTTTTATTATTAAAATAAATAAATTATATTTAGTAGCTGAAAAAAGGTGCCTGAAAAAAGCACTGGTATTTTCTATTGTATCGGTGTCTGTTGCACAAGATGTCAACCGATAGTGCACCAAATCAAAGCCGTTACAAGGTCAATATATCTAAAATGTTCACCAAGCAGAATTCAAGTTCTAGGTATGACCCAGCTGAAAATTGATATGAATGAGGAACAAGGACACATTTTAAAATGCTGTGGTTGATCAGAGTTTAATGTTTTAAAAGTACTTTTGAGATATATAAAAAACCAAAATGTGTTCATGTAGTCGCAGGATCGACCAGCTACGTTAGATGGGCATCACAGACGCTTGAATGTGCATCGTATGTCCATAGACCTTAACATTTGCCTTGTAAATCGTGTGTGTAAATTTCTACGCAAAATACACAATTCTTGATGCCTTTGTGAGATCTTGTAGGAGTAGGGTATGTGACGCTATTATTGAGCTATTATATATCTGGAAGTTGCGCTGCATCGTTGTACTTGTAAATGTGATGTAATATAATGTAATTAGATAAGGCTTATAGTATTGTAAGAAGCGAACTACTTAAAGGATGCCTTACAATTCCAGCGCAAGTACCATGAGCGCAAAATATGTAACGCCAAATATTGGATGGTATTGCAATTGTTTCTTGAAAGCATTAACAATTCCGACCTTCTGACTTAATGTCAGAAGGCTACTCCTTGCATGAAGACCAGCGACCATTGCAGTCTCAGTTGTTAGGCTTCTTTCTGTTTTCAATCAATCAATATCCACCAATCTAAAATAAGCAGATTAGTCGCTCATGTTCAGAGAGCCAATCCACTATAGCGGCTCCTTCAAAATCCTTCCTCACTGATCTCCATGCAACCCCGTTCTTCATACGGTATTTTCGAACAACTCCTCTAATTTAAGGCAGAGCACGTGAATAAGTCGGTGCCCTGATATTAGCTTTAACGTAGTGATCTATAAATTTTCTACTTTACACTTACCATTACGTTTCTCACTCGTTCGAATTAAGTCTACAGAGAGCTGTGAAATGAAAATTTAAGACCAAAATGTTTTTATGCCAAACTTTTGTGCTTTGATTTTAGATCTGTCACTTCTGTATCCCTCATTTTTTTTAATCAAACAAAGCTTTCTGAATAAATGTCAGCAGTCTGTGAAGAAGAGTTACTTATCGTCAGTTTTTATCTGTTTTACCGGAAAAATCGTACTATTCTTTGGATACACTTACCGGTACGCTGAGGTTTTATAGGCTATCAATGTGAATTGAAATTATTTTAAATCAAATTTCAATCTACGTCACGGGACGAACGGCAAATCCTTTCGGTTACAGTTCACTGTTTAGTAGCCAAACTGCTATGAATTTACAATATTAGGCCAAGAAGTTCAACACTGTTAACATACACACTTACAAATAAATCAATCAAACTCGTTTATTTATTTATTAAGCTGACACAGACGCCACTTAGACAAACATTGCAGTTGTTAATGGTGAATTTTCCCGTATTAGGACTTCCTCTAATGGGCAAAACTGTTATTAAGGTTGAAAAATTCAAAATTTTTATAGTACAGAGGAAATTGTTTACAAAATAACTCATGCATACCAAATGAGGGTTAGGGAATCATCTTTGAATTGTAGTAAAACAACACCAAATCAATAATAATTATACAAAGCATTCCTAAACCCAAAATAAACAAAGAGATTATAGTTGACATTGAAATTTGTTTCAAAGAGGATGGTGAAAATAATATAAGTTAGTAGGGATATACCAGTAATTCAAAGGTATCCAAAAATCTCCAAAACCTTACCTATACACTTTTCCACAAACAATACACATATATTATAGGACACATTACAATAACCACCAAGATTACTACTCTAGCTGCTTCAAAGTTTTGGGGTCAAATGATTTCTATGCGACCAGAGTTTGTAAAGACATTGGAGTTGTTATTGGTGCATTTTCCCGTATTGGTTCTTCCTCTAATGGGCAAATATTCCACGCATTTAGAAAACGAATGCAATGATTACAGATAACTGAGGCATTTTTACAACCTTCAGCTAACAGGAAACAGAGAAGCAATTTTTATGTAAAACGGTATCTGGTCATTGATATGATAAAACTCTGGGGTTATTCCGAACAAGGTGAAGTTTTCTTAAAATAAACCGGCGAATAATGTGTTCAAACGGAAGATTGATCTTCATGGCAGAAAATTCAGCCAATGCTTTTGCACACGGATGATTACAATCGATACAACATTTAAGTTTCAAATACCTTGCAAGAAAATGCCTTCCAACAAAATAGTTACATTTTATAGAGTAAGAGCGTGTAAGAGATTCTGAAAGTTGCTCCTCACTAGAGTGGACCACTTCAGCAATAAAGTGCGCGAATTTTGACTCGACAGTTAAGTCACAAGTCAAAACGTTATTACATGATGATAAATAATAACATAGTGTGTGAAAACCAAGTAAAGATTGTACGTCTCCGTCGAAAAACGAGTCAAGCGGTGGCAAAACCAAAACATTCGCAAATGCAAACTCCTTCAGGTGACTTTGCAGATCAGGCTCATGAAGAATTCGTTCACATAAATGCAACACTTCATCGTATTGACAACATTTGTAAAGGTACAACGCACGATAGCAGTCAATTGTGTTGCATTGGATGACAAAGTCTTTGCGAATCACACTGTAGAAAGATGTCATATTTTCTAAAGCAAATTCTGTTAGAGCTTTAACAATTCTTTCTTTAGCTATAAAAGAATTCACACTCAAAGTGAAATTTGTTTTGAGTGATATCGTTCTGCGGTATACGCATCGTCTGACATCATTGAAACAATTGCTTGATTTCATCAAAGTAAAACACTTTCGCTGTGTAATAACCAGCAATATTCGGTCTAAGGGTAATGCTGGAGTCGACAAATTTGAATTCAATTCTAGTTGTTGGGACATTATTTCGGCGGAAATTACTGTCAAGTAGTAAGCGAACACCTTTGGTGTAAGACGTAGATCGAGATAAATCTGCCTCTTTTTGAAATTCATAGTTTCATTAATCTTCTTGCAAATCAGAAAATATCCAACTATTCTAGCAACATCGTCAAGGAACAACAAACAACCTGCATTCAATGTTTCATTTTCCGTGTGGATTGTTTGACACATCAAGACGGCTGAGAAGAGGTCATTTACAATTTCGTTTTCTGATGTTCCAAACAGGAAAACCAAAGCTGCAGGAGCAATCATATTGGATTGAGAATCGTCACACTCCAGAGTCTTTCTAAGAAACTCTTTCGACATAACAGACAACAGTTGAAATTCTGAAGGACTATTTAATCCAGTTAAATTTTCCATAAAATCTTGTGCTCGTAAAAACTGAAACTGACTTCTTTCTGCTGCCAGAGGTTTAGGAAATATATGATATTGAGACCTAACGATTTTATGTGTCGTAGAAATTCCTTTGATATACTCAGCAAGTAGTTCGTTATCACATGAAATGTGTTCATATATTAGATCATATGCAACATTCAAGCTATACAGTGTTATATCAAAATCCTCGAGACATCGAACACTTTCCGGTATTGGAAGCATTGACATTTCACAGTGTGTAAGCAGCAACCATTTCCTTGCTGAAGACGTATAACCTAAACAGGATCTCGGTTCCATTCTATCAGATTCCCTTATGTCACGAGCAAACTTATTACATTGCGCAAATCCGTTTGAAAACAAAAAATCCAATGATTTTAATTTACTCGCTTTCCGAAATTTAGAGAGAGGTAACATATAATCCATAAAATGTGGAGTTACTTTCCTCATGACTTCAACTTTGAAATACTTCCGAGTGCAGAGCAGTATGTAATTTTCAACAAACCATCGACAAAGAATTCCAGAATTGCAAAATTTATCCAGTTGCCTTTCGCTCTTTTCACACATTTTGTTCGTCCATTGCTCATTAAATAAGTTTGCTGTAGGGATGAAATAGTTCGGACAATATCTATTTTTTAACCATCGTGAAAGCTTTTGCAACAACTCAGAGCAGATCGAAATAACAGAACAGGAATTCCACCATTTCGGTGACATCTCTTCACAAGTCCATAACATCAGAGTTTTTAAATGATACGTACAGAAAACCTCATCCTCCTTTGGACAATCCTTTTGAATAATCGTTTTCTTTGCTAGGAACCTCAGCAAATGATAGACAATCTGCTAAACTGGAATCCAACTCTGAGTTAATATCACTTCCGCGACTGAAAATGAAAATCTCCACTGTGCTTCATCGTCTCTGCAAGAACGATGCTGAACATATACAACGTGACAACCGTGTTGCACAACTTCAGAGACTGTATCATTCGTCGGCCATCCGTAATCTCTACGTCGTTTAGGCCATTCTTGGGCTTCTCTTGGCCACTGAGGGCACCATACGCTATGGACGGTATCGAATGACACACAACCTACATCTTGAAACTTAATTGCTGGACCTCTCATAATATTGGGTAGCTCAGCAAGACGTTTAGCAATCAGCAATGGATCAGCTAATTGGGCATTTATATCACGCTTAACATATTCATTTCGGGAAATTGTATGGCTAAAATCAAACTTTTTGTATTTCGAATTATAATGCATTGTTCCCAAAACTCGAAGTCGAACAAAACCTGGATAATTGAGGTATGGCTCAATCTTGTAGCACTCGATTGTATCGGCTAATCGACTTACATCATTTGGTAACACTGGGAAGTCTTCTATGACGGCCAACTCAAATGCGTTGTAACATAATGAATCAATGTCGTCGATGCATGGATTCACTGGTCGTATATAGAACTCCTGACTGCTGCCACAAAATATCATATACCTTATTGGCAAACCGCATGCGGACGAGAATAGCATATGCATGCGATCAGAAACAATAGCACAAGATTTTGGAAGCAATTGGCATGTGCGAACAATGAAATCAGATGACATTTCATCCAACCATTTATACGCATATTCCGTCATCCTAAACGAAAATGATTGTACTTAGTAAATTACACCATCTTTATTCTCAGTTCCATCCGCAACACCATACAATAGACATCATCATCATCATTAATATTATTATCATTGTCGTCATCATCGTCGCCATCGTGGTTGTCACCATCATCATACCATTCCCTTATTCGTCAGCGAGAAAGGTAGCCCCTAAATGCACTCGAAGACGTCATGATCGTTCCTCAAGATGTAGAATTAGCCATGCAATGAATCTATAGTAACACGCAGTTGAGCAATTTTCTCTGATTAAATAAATTGAAAACCATCATTAGGGTCTGGCTTTAGGACACAATGACAGTACATTGAGCACACTTTCTCTACGGCTATCCGTATTGCAACAGCATGGTGTGTGGTTATATATAGACGTACATGTATATTTTGCAGACATTTACTACAGCGCCTTTAAGAGACTCATTAGATCGCTGCTACCCAGAGGCGTCTATCCCCCCCTAAGTTATTGGTGCAACGTCCCTTTTCTCCCTCTTCTTCCCCTCCCCGTTCCTTCCCCCCTAAAATGGTGGCACACACACTGACAGATCTTCCCCCTATTTCTTGGATGGAGCTCCAAGGTTTCTATGGTGTAGACGCCCCTGCTGCTACCTAAGCCAAACAAAAACATATTAAAGTAATTAAAAATGAGCAAGCAACGTTCGCTCTGAATGAGCGCTTTTAAAAGGAACAGTGCTCGTACAACTAAGAGTAACCACGAACACAACTAAAAGAAGGTACCATGTTCAGAGTTCTTGGTCTATGTAGCGTCGAAGAAGGGAAGTAAGGACAACATCAAGCGGTTCCTCGCAGGTGGCAGAAGACACTGCGACCGGGTATCCATCTGTCACCGGGTTTGTGGAGGACGATTGTTAATAAAGCTTCTACGTAGCAAAAACGCTCAGCACCAATCCATTGAATCTTCTGGCATTTCTAACGGGGGCTTAAAACTGTGTTAAGCTGAGGTCTCTTCATTGAACGAGTCCATGTTTAGGCTTACTTGCGAAACTTAGTTTAACAACTTAAGCATTATAACACCGTCCAAATTACTCTAAAACACCGGTCAAAGAGAGAAATGGTTAGAAAAACGCATACTCGGTTACACTAGATGACTAGTCAGATTGATCTACAATTATCAAGTAAAATCCACATGCGATCAGCCAATTCGTGAAAAAATGACACGCTAGAAAAACATGCGACAGTTCTGACCACAACACCTGCACTGTAAATCCTCAGAACGCCGGACGCATCCGGCAGCACAGCTGAGGCGTTCTATAAATTAACACGGGTGTACAGAAATATTAACACGTGTGTCCGGGAGCACAGCTGAGGCGTTCTATAAATTAACACGGGTGTACAGAAATATTAACACGTGTTCACCATGTAAACGATACATTACGACACGTGCGTTTATAGAGACAACAGACTTGTACGTCAAAAATTATAAAATACGATCAAACTGTATATAAGGCAAGAAATGTGCATGATATAGTGTTTGTAAGTGAACTAAGTTGGACACGAGTGCTGGAGCGGCATATTTTGAACATTAGTGTTCTATAAAGGACACATTAGACTGCGATATTTTAACGCGTGCGTTCAACCTTTGAACATGGTGAATATTAATCATGTCGTCGTCCGCGCAGTCGTGACCTTTCAAGAAATAGTTCGCTAAGGTTGTGTTACGTATTCAGTCTGGCATTACAGTAGATCTTTTTCATGAAATTGAGATATGACAATCTTGTGTTTATAATGTATTCTTTTCAATGTAGCAAAGCAGACGAAACCATTCGCCCATCGAGTCACAACCAAGAGCTCAAGAATATTAATGTCGTGTTCGTACGCGACCCGTTTTCGTTGTCGGTTACATATTTTTAAATACAGCGTTGTTGAGTGTTATTTTCAACGAAGTTGCGGGAAAAGACGTCTTTTGGACAGGTTAATTTTGTGCATAAAATTATTGTAAAAGGCATGATTATGTCTCCGCACGAAAGACGCAATTATTGTAAGCTCATATATTCAATATCAAATTGCAAAATGCTTTACAGACGCTATAGTCCTCTTATTTCTTGTAATATCGCAACTTCTGATTTCTCGGTTTCATTGATGAAAGGTAATCAACCCATTTAGCACTTACCATGAATAATAATGCTGTCGGTGCGATTCTTGTTTTTGGGACCAATTATTCTCAGATTTCAGAGTGACATGCCAAACAGGTTCATGCGGGTATGCAACAATGAAATGGACCAATCTCAAAATGCATGTACATCGTCATCACAAACTTGTCACAAATGCTGCTTAAATTTCGCTGATGAAGGGTCAGAGCCAACGCCTTCAGTGCAGTAATTAATGTTTGGAAACATGTTTTACTTTCAAATGTTACATACCAAATGTATACTCAGACATTTCATAGGTTGGGAACACTAGTGTTATTGAAGCGCACATTGTTGTGTTCCGTTCATGAGCACTGGTGTTCAGAGCAGGTTTGAACGCCGGGACGCGTTCTATTAGTGTTACATTTACGCGTTAAAGCATTTGAACGCGTCATGCGTTCACAAGTAGAACATCTACCAAGCGTTTAAAAATTGTAACACTATGTTCAAAAATGTAATGCTACCGTTAACATTTTAAACGCCCGGACGCGTTCTATTAGTGTTACATTTACGCGTTAAGCATTTGAACGCGTCATGCGTTCACAAATAGAACATCTATCAAGCGTTTAAAAATCGTAACACTAGTGTTCAAAAATGTAATGCTACCGTTAACATTTTAAACGCCCGGACGCGTTCTATTAGTGTTACATTTGCGCGTTCAAAAATGTGTTCTAATTGTGAACACTCGGCTTTAGAGTGTGTGTAGTCAACTGTTAGCCGAACAATTTACTTTCACATGATAACACTTTATTTCTACACATTTGCTAACGAATAAGGCATGCTGCTATTTTTAAAAACCATTCTGCAGAATGTTTTGCACGTATGACAATTGCTACAGTTAATACAATGTAGATCTGATTACCATTTCTCAAGCATCACCCTACACAGCCATAACCGAGGATCATAAATTGATTGTCAAATTGTATTAATAATAAAAATGCGAGTTTAGCGCCGATTCTAGTTGTACTAATCAAAGGCGCTCTTTGTGATTGTCTATGATGTTAAACTTCAGGTCACCGCACACAAAGTCCGGTTGAGACCAAACAGACGCAGAGTAGCTGTTGTAAGTTTATCTACCTGCTTTGAACGAAACTGAAATGAGAGTTTGAAATATCAGCAAGGAGAGTGCAGTTAACTTGGACGCTATAAATTGCGAATTGCTTCGGATGCAATCCATTCGCGCATTAGATGCGGTATAACTTGGCTATCAAGTTGTGTAATCGAGTTGTGTAGTTCGCTAGTCGAATGAATAAGACTTGTAACGATTGCTGTTGTTAACTCGTCTGATCAGTGACTGGAGCTACGGTTTAGTGGATTTGCGCCGCGCTGAATTCATGGACAGTTCCAGCCGTGAACTTCTTCCAGTGATTTAATATTACGTTCGACATAATTATGCGAAGCAGTTGAAACGAGTTTATCTTATCACGAAACTACAAATTTTATTTTCGTCTTCTGGAAGGTTGTGTCGAGCGTTGTGTCGAGCGAGAACCTTCTCAAGTAGGCTACTGGAAATTCAAGAGAAAATTACGAAGGGAAAACATTTTCACCGAAATTGATCGTTACGGGAAACAATCATCAGAATACTCCACTTCAAAAAGTTAGATAAGCCGTGATAATAATTCGAAGTTGTTATGCCGCATTTAGATAGAATAGGTAGGCCTACTATTGTCATGCATGTGGACTGTCTTCGTTTCTAATATAATTGACAGAAATCCACAAACCATGTCTGATGTTTACTTGCAGTAGGCCTATGTTGCTCAATCTAATGTAAAAGGATCCTCTTCCACCAACAACAATAAAGCAAGGTGACCATTTTATATGGCGTTACACTCATTAAACTATACAGTTGTCAAAATGAACAGTGTTGAGCGAGAACCTTCTTTCATGTTGCATTGTCATTCACTTTGGACGCTTCGTTAATCGTCACGATCCCACAACACATGTGGATTCGCCTGGGATGAAATGAACAGGTTCGATGAGATATGATATGTAATTGAGGATTTAGAGAGAGTGTTGAGTCAATGACGACTCTAAGATCGCGAACAGTAGAGGATGGGGAAAGTAGAGAGGAGGAAGTATATGTAGACATTGAGAGTTCAGCACACTACAGAAGCTTAGAGGAACGGTCAAACCAGATGAGTTCAGATTTGTCAGAGTTATGTTATAAATGGACTAACAGGAACAATCTTCCTCTCAATACAACAAATCTCGTGAAATGATCATCTTTCGTCGTCGAGCTCGTGACAGGAGTCCTCCTCAGCAACTTGGAATCGACAGGGTAACCCAAATGGTGATCCTTGGTGTCACCATTACAGACGACCTCAGAGCCTCAGCGCATGTTAGTGATCTAATTGTCACCTGCTCCAGCTTCTGCATGCGATAAGAATCTTACGTGCCCATGGACTTCCTACTAATGCAATTCACGAGGTGTCCCGTGCTACGGTAATCAGTAAACTACTCTATGCCTCACCAGCACGGCGTGGTTTTGCCTTGTTAAGTGACTACGACATATTACGGCGGTTCCTACATAGAATGCAGAGAATGGACTTTGTTTCAATACAACAACCTGACTTGAACCAAATGTTGGATGAGGCCGACGGCAGACTCTTACATGCGGTTATACGGAACCCTGCCACGTCATTTGCTCTCTATTTCCAGATATTGTACCTAGAACACATGGCCTACGCCCAAGACCCCAAGATTTTGAACTTCCATGCAAAGACAATCACTACTTCATACCTAGAGTTTTGTTCCGACATGTGACAGGATCTAAATAGCGTATATCTTTCGTCTTTCGTCTTCATTTCATAATCTAGACTAATGTTTTCTCTGTAGTATACTCTTCCTGTAAGAAGTTGCGGTTTGTCAACTTTGATTCATAATAAACGAAAATATTATGTTTGAGGTGCATTGACGTCATCCTCTCTATGAAGCGTCTTAGTGTAATGGCAGCATACGACTACATCAGGTTATCAAACTATTATGTGTTGCTTTTTAAAAGCATCATTTGTGTCGTGTTGACGATGACGTAGTCGAGGATTTCAACCAGCTTTATGCATTGTATCAGAAGTTTTGATCACGGTTAAACTTAACGCAGAGAACATCTGTTAATGACTTGTGCATGGCTACATTGGCGCACGGTAGTCACTGAATTCGATTGGATTAGATAGTTTACCAATCATTGCTAAACTATGCAATTTCTTATTACATTATATATCAATACTATTTAATAGCCTTTAGGTCGTGTTGTTGTGTACAACGAACCCAGCAGCTCGTACTTTTTCGCTTTTGTGCATTGACAAATATAATATTGACAAAAAAGTCAATATTTCAACAAATGTCACACCTCTATCAGTGCAGAAATATCTAAATGCAGAAAATAATAGCATACATTTTAATGGCCCATGTAGGTACGCAGGTTTAACATTGTAACTATATTGAATGGTTACAAATAAAATGCATCTTACCTCAGCTATACTAAAATTTCGAAAGGAATGTTAATGAATAAATTCAAGAAGTTGAACTTCAATCGTTCAATAAGACTAAGCACAATGAATATTCAACAACTGCAGTTTTCTCAATGCCAACTACGGACGGACACCTGAAATCATGAGCAATTATCAGGAGCATTACCAGAACAGTTGGCTAAGTAGGAAAACGTCACTAACTATGAAAATAAACAGCGCTCTGAAGCAGGAAACGTAAGGCACACATCAGTTTTCTTTTAGCTCACTGCAGTTTCAACGGCAATTATTATTATATTATTACTATTGCCACTACTTCTACTATTGCTACAACTACTACTACCACCACCACCACCACTACTACAATCAATACTACTACCACCAGTATTACTATTATATGAAGTTTTATAAAGCGCAAGTTATAGTAGGCCTACAATTAGTTGTAGCTCGGAAATTGTCAGTGTTCTTTTAATTAAAAATACAGTACGAGCAAGGAGGTCAGCTCGAGTACGGACATGCAAGATTGAGGCTGCATGATCGGCCAGGAGGAAATGAAGCAAAATAGAGATCGGCTACAAATCGACTATCCACAAAATGTTGACTGTGATTACATCGTGACCCAAATTTACTAACCGAGTTTTTGCCATATCAGTGTGAACCATCCGGTAGTAAACACAAGTTGCGTGAAATACTTGTCATGCCGAACATGCAAGTAGGAGCGTCCACAAGCAGATGTTAAACTCCAAGCCTAAGATTTCCTTGGCACGGTAGCCGATTGGTTAGAGCGCTCGTCTTGTAACGCCGAGAGTAAGGATACGAGCCTCCCTTTAGACCAGAGTTTCCCAAACTGTGGGTCGCGACCCAAAAGTGGGTCGCGAAGCTCTAGCAAGTGGGTCGCCAAATGTTTTTCGAGAAACATTTATTGTTTTCAGCAACAACATTTGGCTATGCTTGGGCTATAACTAGCTGGATTGCAATAAATTGTAAACTGTTTTTACCTAAATTTCCTTTTAATGCTTTAAATTTCTCAGCGCTGTACGTAAATCCGCATATTTCGATAACAATTTACCAAGCAAATTTTAGTACACAATGCTTAATTTTACACAGTGGGTATCGAGACTGCCAAGATATTCACAAGTGGGTCGCGACCCAGAAAAGTTTGGGAACCGCTGCTTTAGACGATTACTGTGTTAGGACCATGAGCAAGTCCTTCACTTACAATTCTTCAGCGCCATCGAATGATGCTTGATCATTAGATATTGGCGCTTAATAAATAATATATAATATAGTCAAGTCTTCTGGAGGGTTTTCGAGGATGCCCACAATCATGTTAATTGGTGGCTCACATGGAAAAAGTAGCACTGGCTTGTATGGACCGTGGTGAGGAAACGTTTAATCTATAGCATTGCGTCTTCAAGACGGGGTGGCAAGCATAACATCTTAAAGTAACAAGTCATGTGCAGATTAACCCGCTAAAGAGCGGAACTGTAGTCCACCATAAGCGCCACAACGTGATATCGAATACCGCTCCATAAAGGGTCGCATACAGAATGAATTACAGTTTAACGACATAGACTAAATTACTTGTTGGTGGATATCAACACACACGATTGTGTCTTTCAGTGAAGTGATATTGTCTACAGCCGAATACTGTGGCTTAGCATTGTTCATTTGGTTAATATAAACGTAAGCGTTAGAGTTTTCAACTGGAGATTTTGGCGACCAGAAGATGACGAGAAGGTCGTTCTGAACAGTGAAATCATCAAACGACGGGTAAATCATTTGAGCAACTCTGGCTTTGTTTGGAGTAATACTGGCATGTGTGGCGAATATAAATATTAGGAATTTATTCGTAATTGGGTCTTTTGATTTTCATCTACAGAACTTCAAATAAGATACAATTTATTGCAATGAAACACTCAGTTCGCTTTCAATCATAAATCAAATACCATAGCCAGATAAACTGTGCAATTTATCTCTTTATTGTCGTAATTTATATGAACAACTCAAAGATTTATTACGAAATTAATAACACTTAATTTTCTTTGTTTTTTTCACACATCGCTATTCTTTCATTTAGCAGGCTCAGTCCAGGTCCTTTGCCTGCATAGGTCCCTCACTTTGGAACCGACTTCCTCCTTCTGTCCGCACCACCATTCTCTCTGGTAGCGTTGCTTCTTCCTTTTCTCACCTTAAATCCTGCTTTTTCTCTCGGGGTCTCAAGCACTGGGAGCGCTTCTGAATGGTATAGGCTATACCGTGAGAGGCGCTTTATAAATGCCCATATACAATACAATACTATAAAAATCTGTCCAAAACTTAGCAATTATAGCAACGAATGTCTAGCCCTCTGGCGATCGCAGCATCTCATTAGCATATCTTTCGGAGTGTTAGGTCTTCAGCAAGTCTCTCGTCTCTGTTTTTGAGATATCTCTGCTGCCTTCCATACTATAGATAACATAAAATCTTTATTAAACGCCTCTCCTCTGTATTCAGAATCTCTGATACTGCCCTATCAACATAGTTGGGTTATTCTTTCAATTCGGTTCAATAGTATGTCCCAAACATGTTTGAATGCGGATACGTAATAATATCATCAGATTAGATCAAATACTTTACTACGTAAATATAAAAATGTTATTTGACTTAAAATGTCTTAAAACAATCATCAATATCGTAACATACGGCACCAGTGAAATAGTTTTGTAATCAGCGGGGTATAGTGAGTAGCATTGTCCCTTTTACATTTTTGTGGTAATAAACTTGATCATTCTACTCAAACAGTGTGTAATTTATACGTGTTTGCAAAATAGTCACATAATATCAAGTGCTGGCCGTAATATAAGTTAATTTTAATTTCTGTATCGGCTCTTATAACAGTAATATTTCTTTGATAATGAGAGTCCCTAGGAATTTTGTCAACTCTGTTACTTTTAACTATTATTAACCTTTTGGATGACATCTTGATATGTTTAGTTTTATTTAATTCATCAGGTGGAGCACTTCTGTGCGGTTTTAAATTGATGAGAAGATTGGATGATTTTATGTATGTTTTATAGTTTTAAAATTTCCGTTTTTATTTATTTTTACATCGTACATTTGGAGTATGTCAACTCTGTTACAGAAGTATGACCTTGATAATGCCTATATGCTTACGATTTTTCTTTCAGAAATCATGCTACACAAGTAATCTAAAGTCTGAAGATTAAAATCAGTGATATTTAGAGGAAGCATTATGCTAAAAACATTTTTTTCGCGCCAAATGTCAACTCTGTTACCGTCATACCCTGTTACCGCGCTGAGATACAGAGTTGACATGTCTGTAACAGAGTTGACCAAACATAGTTCTGCTGTAGTTTCTGGTCATATATAAGCATATTCCTCATTCGTGATTGATGTTTGTTATCAACAGGCTATATGGTAAATGGCTACATATTAATTTGTGGACTTTTTGGACTGGAGGTACCGCACCCCTCGTTTTAAACAATGCCTATCACTAATTTATTATTGTGCCTTCCCAGAGATCGCAGTATCCGCCTTGCTTCGAGTAGGCCTATGTAGACATAGTGAGGAATATGTACCACAAAAGTACTAAAGTACTTAGATACACAGGTAAACCGAAAGCCAGACGAACTGAGTCACAGGCAGTCAGACAAGCAGACTTTCAGCCACACAGGTCACCCGACAGACTGACGGCCGTGACCAGCCCGCAGACAGCAGGCGCCACAGATCTGGGCCACGGCTACAGTCTTCTTGTAAAAAGATCTAACATCGTCTTCACTCTCCGCGTTGTGGTTTTCATCTTAGTCTTATCGGGATGTGGAGACGTAGGTCAAATCGCCAGCTTCTATATCCTTCATCAATTAGAACCCGTATATGGACCAACCGTCCCACACTCATTTTGTCGACCTTAATATGACTCCTCACCCCGGAGTCTCCTCACAATCTCAGAATCAATAACTGTCCTTGGTTAAATATATCCGAGCCGGCTAGCTGCAGAAAGCTCCCTCCGTTACGTAATATAGGCCTAGGCATTTAAGACGTCGTTGATTTGACTTGTAAACGTCGAGTTCAGATTTTGCTGATAGGGAAAATGGATAAATTTGTTCTAAAACGAAAACGAGTAGATAACATTGTAGACGATAAAATTGCCGTTATAGGGGTAAGCTCATCAGCGTTTCATAATCAGTTACTGACAGGGTAATATGTCCAAATTGGTCTCCATGCGAAAAGCGAAAGTGGAGAAGAAATTGGTATTCCCCACGTTTTAGACCAAAGTTACGCCCCTGTATGGCTAAATTAGCAGTATTATTACTGTGTTAGTATCACAACTTGCTCTTGAGTGTGTAGCTAGCATGCTTGTCAACTCTGTTACCCGTCAACTCTGTTACCCGTCAACTCTGTTACGAGCCTTTGACACTTTTAAACAGTTTCTAGGTATTATACGAAGACGATAAATGTCATACACTCAAATAGTGTGCATCACATTTAAGTACTCCTGCAAGTTTAATTACTATGTGAGTTCTGGTTATTTGTCTACAGCTGAATCTATGTCATGGTTGCTATGCATAGTACACAATATTTGTAATGATTATTGTTTAATAAATATATTGACTATTTTTCGGTTTCAGTTTTGATGTTATTTTAACATGGGGACACTTATTGCTACTAGAAACACCATTCGTGTAAATATGTAATAACTCCTACCTACCCACATACAACCATGTTTGTCGGTAGCAGGCTTGACGAGTTAACGACAGACACACTAACTTTGACGCGGATCACATCTCTATGAGTAGTCTTTAAGCCTGCATATTTTGCATCAAACCCCAACAGCATCATATTTATCCATATACCATGTCAAATTTCTTTAAAAAATACTTTAAAAAAATATTTTCCACAGTCCGTTTTGGACCCGATTGCAGGAATGACCCAGTTGGATCAATTCAAACCAGGAGTTCATTCACGCGTAATGCTGCTGGACACTCATCTAACACACAGTCACAGTCTTACCAGCGATGTTCCTTCTGTTCATACTTATTTTTTCGTTCTCTGTTGTATTTGAAATTGGAAATTTATATATCGCCATTTTAGTAAAAACTATTCAGACAAGTCTAAATGAGTTGAATGCCAGTTCTTAGTAACAAAAATACTGCACAGAATCCCAGAAGACAACAGTGGAGGGCTAACGCATAAAGGACTTAGTGGTGAATAACCAAAGGATTTCTTTCCAAAGTCAACAGAAAACACAATATTCTGAGTTTTGTAATCAAGCTGTATAGATAGGCTAGACTGGCACAGGCAGGGCTTTTGTGAGATCCTGAAAAGGCGCTATAGTAAGTATCCAGATGCATACTGTACATTGTAGGAAGTTGTCTATGGGTTTTCGTGAAATGCGTTTAAGAGAAACATTTATTGCAATATACAAGCGAAAACTTAAATACTACATTTCAAAGACGACGACTCAGACGACATTGCGCACGAGAGCAGAAAAGCCTCGAGGAACAGAACAACGTCAGATCCAACAACACGAATCAACAGGTCCAAATAAGACCTTCAACGTCGACCGTACGAAAACCCAACAGTGTCAGCCCAGCGGGCGACCAAAATGCCAACATCGACCAAACAGCAGACTGCCTCTAACACATCCCTACGACAGCCTCACGCCGTCAAACGCCTTCCCTAACAGTCTACAGCAGTCTATCGCAGTCTATCACAGTCTAAACCAGTTTCACTTACACCGAGCTTATAGTACAGAATAGGCGATAAAATACTTCCGGTGCGCAGCCCATCCTTCCAATAGCACGTGCTATCAGGTCAGGTATAGCGCCCACATCCAACAACATACATAGTGTGTAACGAAGATAGACGAATTTCCGAATAAAGTTGTACATACTGTACCTACAGGAGATACTCAATGCGAATAAGATTGTGAATATCCTGTTAGGCAGATTTATACTGATGAAACAGTTTCCAGTATGCATGTATCTCGTTTTTTATAAAGCGCTTTTTAAGAACCCTCTAAAGCAAGATAAGCATTGAATTAACTTCTATCTAAACACTTAAAAAGTAAATCAGGCATCCAAACTGTGACAGTTAGCTCAGTACTGTCCTAGACAGACTGTAGTTTCTGTTCAATGGCTGTGTGATAAAGAACATGTATTGGCGTCAACCTCACTTTATGCAAACCTAGGACTGGCACCGCCCGAAAACAGCAGTGGTTGAGTTTCATAGACTTATCAAATACGTAGACAATGTCTGACCAGCCGCTCCGGGTTTCTTGGTGTTTACATTGATTGGTATCAAACGATTAACTTAATAGGAACAACACTATTCTGCTTGCAATGTTGTCCATTTTTGTATTGAACTCGATCAGCAAACCTTTCAGTTGGATTAGCACTTTTCCAATTTTAGAACCAAATACAGTTTTACAACAAATTATGCAATAATTTGTCAAAATTGCTACAGTAGACAATCAGTTTCGCGTTTCCAACATGCCGAGTTTGCAAAAGCATATAAATCCCACGAAAGTCTTCTGACATTTAAAGTGCATCGGCAATGGCGCCCCGAGTCAAGCCATCGAGTTTTCTCAACAGGCAGTTCCAAGTGTTGACTCGGGGGCGTGTAAGTGGCCTATCCAGTGTCACGCATAAATATATAAAGTATTTCGAAGGAATGTGCGTTGGCCATTGAGTTTGATGTTTAATGTGTGCTTCTTCTTTGCATTGCGAATGTGTAACGACATAATATCATAGAAGCTTCTATCTAATACAACTATTCCAGTGAAATTATTCCGTTTAAGGAGAGGTTAATAATTCTCTATAATCAAGCAGTCGCAGAATAAATTTTCAGGTTCAATGCAATCTTAATAACGGTAACCTCTAATAATTTTTTCACGCATGAAATGCAATAAAGTGTGTTCAAATAGAAAACGACATTCCAAACATCGAAACGCCGACTTTACCTCGAACAATGGAAATCCCAGGTCTAATAAACATCGGAGTTTTAAATAATTTCCAAGAAATCGTTTTCTCAAGATAGGATTGAATGTAAAACAGTGAGTCGAATATAGAGCCAACGAATTCCAGACTTCCCATACACTTGCTGTCATCGTCGAGAATATTGTCAAGGACATCATGCTGCATTGATGAGAAACGTAGAAAGAGCAGATGAAACCCGACCAAAGCCTGAATATCTTCGTCAAGGTATGCCATGTAGCACAAACTAACATATATGCACTAAGGAATTGAAACTCTTGTAAGTGGGATTCACGGTCAGGCTCTTCTAATAGCTTCTCACACAAACCTAATACGTCTTCATATCTGCGACATTGATAAAGAGAAAGAGCCTCATAACACGTCGCTAAGTTGAACTTCGCACCAAACTCTTCTGAGAGCGAAGCATAGAAACGGGTCATGTAATCGTTGGAAATTCTTGTTAGCGTTTCTACTATATCCGTGATTTCAGGTAGGACAGTATATGATGTTGTACATCTAGAGTAAATGAGAGTTTCCTTCTGGTTATCGAAACCCCGCAACATTTTATATCGCATCAATGCTACAAGGCAACAGTCTGCATCAAATGATAAAGCCATTCTATGCGTTTCCTTTATTGTAACTCTTTTTGGGCCGCATTGAAGAAACAGGTAGTGTGCAAACAATTCAGGACTTACCAAGAAAATACTTTTGTTTGAAATTCGAAGTATATCGCTACGTAGTAGAAGAAAACCTGCGATTGTTGCCAAATCATCCATGAAAAGCAAACTGTTGACTTTTAAGTTACGAACTTCATGGCAATGATCGTTCTCTTTAAAACTCTTTGCAACTTGAGAGCACAAATGCACCGTACATTGAAGGTGTCCACTGTAATAAAACAATGCAGCCAGATAGACCCAAGATGCCGTCTCAGTCTTGCTCGAAGATGTGTCAGGGCAAAAAAGAGATCTCAGAAGACACAGCATTGAAACAATTTTCGCTAAGTGGCTCTCGTTCTTTGAATAGCCATAAACTAAATGTTTCATTATTTGTTCAGCTCGATTGAAATACAACATGCTTCCTTCGAAAGAAATCAGTGACTGCATGCACTTGGGACTTTCAACAAAATGAGATTGTCTTACTATATAAATCCAGATTTCAGATAGAATTTCAACATCGCATTGCAACTTGGAGGTCCTTATGAACTGTGACATCTGGAATAAAATAAATGCCTTCACGTAATCTGAGAGAACTGTTTGCATCTTGGAAAAGGCAGTCGTATCAATGACAAATTTTATAGGAATTTCACTGTCTGCTATTTTGATTACATGCTTGTCAATCCAGCGCTCCAGAGCCACAAAACATCTGAAAGTACACGTGTATATAACAGAATGTAAATGGCTTAGTTGACGTCTTTCATTATATTCAAAAAAGGATATTATGCATCTCTCAACCTTCTGTGCTGTTAGTTCAGTCTCTTCCTCATTACACTGTTCCTGGAAAACTGGTAGAATGTAATGCATCACAAACCACTGACTCATTGTATTTACATCATTGAAATAATCAAGCGTTTTGATAGTCTGCTGCAGAACTTCAGAACTTAGTTCATGATCTAACAGATTTGCTTCCGGAATGAAATAGTTTGGACAGTGTTTGTGCTTCAAACATTCGCACACTTTGGCACACAAGTTGCAGCAGATAGCTATAACACTGGATGTCTCCCACCATTCTGCTGATTCTTCTTCGCAAGACCACAGCATCAGCGTCTTCAGATGGTAAGTACATGCAATCTCTTCTCTTTTCGGACAATTCTTTCGGATAATTTCTCTTTTAGCAAAGAACCTGAGCAAGTGATAGACAATTTGTTGAGTTGGAGTCCAACTTCGAATCAGAGTAACCTCTGCTCGTGAGAATGACAATCTCCATTGATTCAATTCTTCTTGCATATCGCGATGTGAGACTGGAACAACATCGCATCCATCATGAACCACTTTGGCTATTGTTGCACTGTTAGGCCATCCGTTATTTCTCTTTCGTTTCGGCCACTCTTCAGCTACAAGTGGCCACTTTGGACAACGGATGGAATGAACCAAGTCTCTTGTGTGCATTAAAATTGGAAATGTGTCTGTCACGGCTGGTCCGTTTGCCGTAAACATTTTCCGAAATCTTTCAGTAAATTCATTTACTTTTCCATTGGTGCTAGAAAGCATTGTAGTGTGATCACTTATTCCAAAAATGTTTGTTGGACGTATATGGAAGTTTCGCTGTGTAGAACTCATCAGAGGTATGTTTACAAATGTATATTCTTCTAAATTCCAGTCATAAGTTCCAAAGATTGGGTCAAGTAGTCGAACAAATGACGGATTCTGTTCGTATGATTCAAGCTTAGAGCATATAATCTGATCACAGAGGTCGCCAACACCTTCAGGAATTTCACAGCGAGAAGAATCAAATGCCAAGAAATGGTCAGTGGCGACGAGTATGTCAAGGTCACCGATGCAAGGGTTAAATGGATGAATATAGAACTCAGCCTGGCTACCGCACACGGTGTGTGAGGAGCTCATTCCATAACAACAAGTGTTTTCTAGCGGAAGAAGAAAGATACTATCAGGTGGCCCGTTTACTTTAAACTTTGTGTGCACACGACATGTGCTTAGAAGAAACTCCGATACTATATTTTCCATTTTTATTTGATAGCAGTCTAAAACAATCAACAAAATGAAAGCAACATTAAGCATCTGTTCACCTATAAGTTTCTAAGAAAAATAGACACTGACAAAATACCTGTCAGGTGGTATTTCGACCTATTGATCGACGACCTCTTTGTTTTTGCATCTGCTAGCAAGTTACAATTCATTGATTGTCAAAACTATGGTGTTATATAAATAAAACACAATGTATTGTAAGATATGCTAAAAATTCTAATGTAGGAAATTGATCGTTGCTTCCGAAGATAACTGATTAATGTCGAGGTGCACTCTAAATAATAGAGTATATCTATCTAGACTTATAATGGAGGTATCCGTAGAGACACGGAGAAAGTTTTTCAAAAACGATGAAAATGAGTCTTTTTGTGACTATAGCGCAATACAAATTCCACTTACAAGTATTGCAGGCCACTCTAATTACACTTTATTTGAGACAGATGTTGGGATGTGCGCGGCGTGCATAAGCTTGTAGACCCATAACGCGAAGTGGAATTTGATATTTAAAAATGTGAATGCACAACGCTTTGCTTCCCTTGAGAACAGTATGATATATATTTATCTGTTATCCAGAACAGGTCACACAATTACGATGCAGCAATTTATATAATGAAATTACTCAAAGAAAACAATCAGTATGTATGTATACATGTATGCATGTATGCATGTAAGTATGTATGTATGCATGTAAGTATGTTGGTGGATTAAAGGATGTGAAGAAGGATTGGATAAATGGTTGTATATATTGTTGGTTTAACGCAACAAACTGCGAACTAACTTGCATAAATGCTTGAATACATTGATCTAGTCTTAATAAGTAGCGTAAGTTCATAAGTAAATCAGGGATTTTACAAATTGCCTAAAAATTTCAGGCATTTTACAAAATCCCTGGTTTTACGAATTGCCTGTAACATATATAAGGTAATTGTAACTGTAATTAGTATAATTGGTCCGCAAAGGTTCACCAGTTCAGAGTAAAGCAGGGAGGCGACCTTACCGACGTCTCTCATGAGCGTAGACTCGGATCCGACCTGGGCTGGTGAACCAAAGTCCTCCGTGCCCACCTTCACGCGGTGCGGACTGTTAGTACCCTTCCAAAGGAAGGGGAACGAACGAGCACGGCAGGCAAAACCAGGGGAAGGCAATGGCAAACCACCCCTGTTAACATGCCAAGAAAATCGTCATGAGACACACCAAACCAAAGCCGATAGTCGCAGATGCCGGAGCGCGACTCAAAAGCAATGGAGACTGTGTGTCATGACGATCGCTAGAGCTCCGAGAGCTGACAGCACAAGCAAAAAAGTTCATAGCGTTAAATTGTCAGTGTGATAAGATTAGTATGATCAATTAAGTTGGTTTCAAAATATTTCAGTTGAAGATGTGTTCATTTAAATTGAAGTTAGGTTTGTGCTTGAATTGAAATGTGTACGCTATCCTTGTAAGACTTTGTGGAAGATGTTATATTTATGATCCGCTTTTGTTGGGTTTTACCTCACCTTCCGTGGCGTTTGGATCATTCCATTGATCTTAGTGATTGATTGAGTGTCCTTGTGCTGGCTACATGTTGTTTTCTGGTTGTTGCAATTTGGTCTTTGGGTATGTAGGTCAGGTCATTATCATCATTATCGACATTTTCATTATTATTATCACTATTATTATCACCACTATTACCTTACCATTATTACCATTATCATGATTATTATGATTCTTTATTAAGATTTATTATTACGATTTTTTACTTCCTTTGACTTCTATCTACTATCTACTATCTACTATCTACGTATTTGTTTTCACTTTATCGTCGGATATGCCTAAGTTGCTCTGCTGTTGTCGGTTGCCCTCTAGCGTCTTATGACTAAACATGAGTCATACAACTGTCTTATCTGTCGGGAGGCACTCTCCAATCCTTTGGTAGGAGATGGCTCTGCAAGGGGAGATCCAGTGACTTGTGGAGAATGTGAGAATGGATATCATATGAAATGCTATTTAAAAGAATTTAATTCTTTTCCCAGTAAATCTTGATGGTGCAGTAACTGTTTAGCAAGTTTGTTTCCATTTGGATCAATTGATAATGACAACGAATTTATCGCTCTAAACAGCCCTGACTTGTTAATAACAGGCCTTATTGATAGGCTATCCAATGGTCCCAGACTAGAGGTAGTACCTGAATGGGATGACCATCCTCTCTTGAATAATGAAGAGATTGATCCTGACGCAAACCTTTACAATGCCACTACCACTTCTTGGGATAGTCCTTATTCCACCACTAAATCGCTGATGCATGAACACAACTCTAAAAATAGCCTGTATTTGATGCACATAAACTGTAGAAGTATGCTTAACAAGACAACTGCAATAGAGGACCTTTTAAATCAGCTTCCAGTCACTATTCTTGCCATTACGGAGACTTGGTTGGACTCTGTGGCAGCTGAAACTATTAAGATACCGGGATATCAGCTGATACACAAACCCAGAATAACTGGCACGGGAGGAGGAGTTGGTCTCCTAATTAGAGAAGATATTTCGTATAATGTAATAGACACGGAATGTTCTATAGGACAACCCCTTACTTATGAAAGCCTATTTATAAGCATTAGAACCACTGAAGGATTGTGCAAAGTGGGTACTATTTATAGACCACCGGATACAGACTTGGAGAGGTTCAGGAATGAATTTGATTTGTTGTTAGCTAATCTAACTAGTAAGAATTGTAATCTCTTTCTTTTAGGTGATTTCAATATTGATCTTTTACGAGCGGAAAGCCATCAGCGGACAGGCATGTTCTTAGATAACTTAGCCTCGTACAATATTTTGCCTGTCATTACCAGACCTACGCGAATCACAGACCATTCTGCCAGCTTAATCGATCATGTGTATACAAATGTAAGGGCTAAATTAAATCAGGCGGCAATAATCATTGCAGACATCTCAGATCAGTGGTTTGCCTATTTTTACTGCTTTCGATCTACATCACTCCCAATTCAAAGGTGTTACTTATACTGATTGCAGATTAACCACAGAGGTACAAAAACAGATTTTTCTAAGAAAAATTGAGGAAACCAACTGGTCAGAGGTTTTAGCTGCCTGCAGCAGGAGTGAGCCAGAATTAGCATATAACGTTTTTCTTGATAAATTCATCACTAGCTACGATAGTGCTTTTCCCCGACAAAATTGTAAAGTTGTAAAAAAGCATAGAGCAAAAAACCCTTGGATGACTCAAGGCCTAATTAAATCCGCGAGTAAAAAGGAAAGACTATACAAAAAGTATATTAAGAATCCTACAGCAAGTAATAAAAAGAAATTTACTGCCTATAGAAATATCTTTAAAACGATTAGGAACAATGCCGAAAAGGCTTTCTATCAAACTGAATTTACTAAACACAGTTCTAATTTTAAAAAAAACCTGGAGCCTTATACGTAATATAATTCAATTGGGTGAGAGGGATCCTCCCCTGGAGTTTCTTAAAAATGGCGATGCAATGATTGATGACCCTCTGAGTATAGCCAATGCCTTTAATAATTATTTTGCAAGTATTGCTCAAACATTAGCTGACCAGATTCCGCCGTCTCAAAAGTCTTATTCTGATTTTCTATGTCCTCCTATGATGAAATCTTTTGGGGTTATTCCCATTTCCTCGGAGGAAATATTGCAAATTGGTGCATCAATGCGACTGACCCACTCCACAGGATATGATAATATCGATCCGACACTAGCTGCGACCAGTCTGCCGCTGCTGTCTTCAATTCTATCTGAAATGATAAACTGTTCACCTAATTCGGGAATAGTACCACAGGCCATCAAAATTGCTAAAATTATCCCAATTTTTAAAAAAGGTAATAGAAATGAGGTGTCAAACTATAGACCGATTTCAATTTTGCCATACTTTGCAAAGTTTTATGAAAAATCAGTGGCAAATAGACTCCTCGCTTACCTAAATAAAATGAACATTATCCTCCCCAATCAGTATGGGTTTCAACCTGAGCTATCCCCCTCCCTGGCGCTTATAGACTTATATGATAAAATATCTCAAACAATAGATAACAATGAATATTCTATTGGCATATTCCTGGATCTCTCCAAGGCTTTCGATACTGTAGATCATACCATACTGCTTCACAAACTTGCCAATTATGGAATTAGAGGTGTCCAACTTGAATGGTTTACTTGCTACTTAAATAACAGGTCACAGTTTGTTTTTTGCAATGGTGCATCATCGGATAAGAAAATAAATTAAGTTTGGTGTGCCACAGGGTTCCAACCTTGGACCTCTACTTTTCCTCTTATATATTAACGATTTACCGAATGCCTCGTCTACTCTATCATGTATACTTTTTGCTGATGATACTTCTCTGTTTCACTCAGATAAATCCTACTTAAATCTTATCTCTACTATTAACACTGAACTTCGACTAATATCTGAGTGGTTCTTAGCAAACAAATTGTCGTTAAATGTAGATAAAACTGCCTTTATGCTTTTTAAATCTCACAGAAAGTTAGGACCAGCTGAAAATTCTATTACGCTGTCAATTAATGGTTGTAATATTAACCAAGTTAATAATACTAAGTTCCTGGGAGTGATAATTGATCATCACTTAACATGGGAGTTGCACATCAGGAGCATAGCAAATAAGGTAGCAAAAAACACTGGTATAATTTATCGTGCCTCCAATAAGCTCCCACCAAAAATAAGAATTCAATTATATTATTCACTTATCTACCCCTACCTCTCCTACTGTTGCATGGTATGGGCCTCCATACCATGCACCAGTAGAGACTTCGAGACTTCAAAAACTCTGGTTGCTCCAAAAAAGAGCTATACGTACTATCAGTGGTGCCCCATGGGGCTCGCATACGGATCCTATTTTCATTAGTAATAAAGTATTAAAAATCGACCAAATAAGAAAATATCAAATTGCTCTATTTATGTTTAAATTCACCAGAAATATTCTGCCACCTAAACTTCTAAAAGATTTTAGCAAAGGCTCTGACATTCATTCTCATGATACAAGGGGTGCGGCTAAGTTCAGACAAGAGTTTGCACATACGAACACAAGAATGTTCTCGATCAAAATTGCAGGTCCTAAACTCTGGAATACCCTTCCCCCGATGCTTCAGCAAATGGGATCTCTGTTAAGCTTCAAAAAATCACTGCGTGACTTTCTGTTGATTTTGTAGTTTGGGTTTGACGGGATTAAGGTCTTGTTGTGGCAATTTCCATTTGCTATTCCAGTAGCTTTGTAAAGATAGATCTCCACCAGTTAAATTGGTTTTGTCTGATGTGTCTGCTCTAGTTCTACTTTTTGTATTATTATCGTCTCCCAAGTAACTAGGATCATAGCTTATTGGACTGTGCCCCCGACTGTCTTATTACTTCTCTCTCACTCTCTCTCTCTCTCTCTCTCTCTCTTTCTCTCTCTTCCTCTCTCTTTCTGTCTTCCTCTATCCTCTCTCTCTCTCTCTCTCTCTCTCTCTCTCTCTCTCTCTCTCTCTCTCTCTCTCTCTCTCTCTCTCTCTCTCTCTCTCTCTCTCTCTCTCTCTCAGTTATGTTTACATTTGGTTTCTGTTTTTTGGTTACACTGCCCAAGGTTTTGGCAGTTTAGTTAAGAACTCTACTTAATTCGTTGTATTGATCTGTTAGTTAAGGTTCAGGTTGGTTTCTGTTTTGCGCCATCGTATTTGAGTTCTGTGAATGGGTGTCCCTGCTCGCGGGAGCTTGCTCCCTTTTGGGCCATTCCCTTGCTAACCAGCTTGCTATGTTTCTGTTTGTATACAAAATTTTTTGGATTTTGGTGGCAATAAACGAGTTTCGTATTCGTATTCGTATTCGTATGTATGTATGTATGTAGTGTCTTAGTCTGGACTCGCGAAAGTCAATTTTGATGGGCTTCTTTTTGGGTTATAATACTTGTTATTATATACTGTAATCCTTATTAGTTAAGCGTTATTAGTTAGACTTAGTTAAGACCTAAGTACCCAGTTTACCTAAACTCATGTTTATTAAATCATGTATCCGATATTGGATCTTTTCAGCTGCCATCATTCAATTTGCAAAAGAAATAGCAGGGCTTCCCTGGATAGTGGGACCTCCACTCCTTTACGGTTACCCTTTGCTATTCGCGACTACTAAATTTTGCTAAGTATAATGTATATTCACTTTACATTGCAATGCGTGATGTTAAATTGTCTCTTTTTACTAAAGGCTACTTACTAAGTGCTTTCACTATTAAATTGTTTCATACCAATGTGTTATTGTACTAGGCACTTTCATCTATCGGATGATCATAACATACCACTGTAATTGTTGTGAATATCAATAAATATTGATTGATTGATTGATTGATTGATGTATTCATATATGTAAGTAATAAGTATGTATGTATGTATGTGTGTATGCACGTATGTATGTATGATTATTTATTTATGGATGTATGTATATTCATTTGAAATGAAATGGATTTTTCACTTAATACCTTGCTATTAAATAATTGAAAGGCATACATGTTTTCAAATCTGTGCGACCTTCTGGTCTGATTTTTCTAACAAGGGGCCTCCAAGCTTCACATAGCTTGGGTCCTCACCAAGTCATAATCCGGCACCGAATGCAGGAATCTAACCACTCATCCTAACGCCTTTTAAATAGCTGACAAAAGCCCTCCCTGCACCAGCCTAAAATTACACAAAGTAATTAGGAAGAATACGCAGAAACAAACCGTGGATTCCCTTAGAGAACTGTTAGTAGACACCATGTTGTTTGGAGTGTCTGGACTACATCGAGAAGTGACAACAGGCGACGAGACTCACAACACACGAACCCAGCATCGAGCAGTCCTATTCATCACTCTGCCCTCGGGTTTGTTCAAAGCCAGTCACTGGTAATTCATTGTCGCCAAATTAGAACGGTGGTCTCCAATGCAAAATCTCTCTTGGCAAGAACCGTGTAAGAAACAGGAAAGGTTTAGTTAGCTGGCATTGACTTATTCTAAGTCACAATAGCTAGAGGTTCCTGAGACAAAAAGTCCAGCTTTGTAATACCAGTCCTATAGAATTGAACACCTGGCGCATGGCTAAAAATTCATCGCCATAGGCAGTCGGCGACTAGGCCTACACTGTCAGAAACAGGTCCAGTGACAGAGAGAAATGTAATGTAACAGAATATTTATGTATAACGCGTCTTAAGAGCCTATAAGAGGCGCTGTGTACGCAGCTATCAGTCAGATGGAAACCAGTTTGTCTTCAATGATCAAGAAAATGCAATGCAGTCTGAAATAAGTGGAAAGGGGCGAATTTCAGTAGGTAACTTGTTCCATAAAGATGGGCAAATGACAGAGAAGCTCCGACGTGCACGTGTAGAGGTGTGAGATCATTCCACATCGCAGAATGAGGCATCTGGTCACCAGGCTGTGAGGAGACCAGACGCACAGCTTACTGATGTATTCTTGAGCAGTATCAGTCATGACACATCGCAATGTAGATTATGTCATATACAGGTATAATCCAATATGCGTTCGAAACGAGGTAGATTGGCCAGTGGACGAGCAGCTGAGTTAAGAACCGAATGTAATTGTCTAATGTGAAGACTGCGAGGCCAAAACATACCTTCCAGGCTTCCACCCCAATATTAGTAAAACCGTTTTTCGTAAAAATCACTATTGTAGTGTATAATAACGAAACAAAAACAGTAACGACACCTATCATATAACCTTGAAACAAAATGTGGGTCAGTTTCATACCGCAAAACAAGTCTATTTCAACGGTAGGTGACAAACTTTTCTGGGACATTACTGAAAGCTACAGTTTAAAAAAATTAGAGGCGCAAAAATTACGAGAAACGTCTAATTAATATTAACTAACACAGGGGAAGAGAAACAACGAGTTTTCAACGGGGTAAGGTATTGAAAGTGAGTGGTATTGATACTGAAAGTGAGTGGTGAAAAGGGAATTGGGAGTGATAATGCTTAAGAGTGCAAAAACCTTCGAGGCAATGTGCTGAAGCATCAAAAAAGGCTAACTCAACTTTAGGCATGATAAGAAGGACAATAATTATTAGTCACCAGAGATCAGGATACAATACTGACTACTGTTGTACAAATCACTAGTTAGGCCACAGTTGGAATACTATATCCAGGTATGGAACTCATACCTGAAGCAGGACATGGAAAAACTGGAAAAAGTGCAAAGAAGCGCTACAAAAATGAGTTGGGGATACAAGGATTTGAGCTATGAAGGAAGGCTGAAAAGATGTGGACTAACAACATTGGAGAGAAGGAGGAGCAGAGGTGATCTAATCGAAGCTTATAAGATCATCACTGGAAAGGAACCACTACAGCGGGAGAGGTTCTTTGAATTGGCACCAAAAAAGGCAACTCTGGGACACAGGTCTAAATTATTTAAGAAGCCGAAAGGAACATTAGGGCAGAAATTCTTCAGTGCAAGAGTTGTAGACCGGTGGAATGGTTTGGACGATAGTGCTATATCAGTGGA
This sequence comes from Allolobophora icterica, assembly GCA_963556255.1. Classification (NCBI taxonomy): domain Eukaryota; kingdom Metazoa; phylum Annelida; class Clitellata; order Crassiclitellata; family Lumbricidae; genus Allolobophora; species Allolobophora icterica. The sequence goes on from OY744610.1 coordinate 25,391,309, forward strand.
AACTATTACAGCTTTAAGAAGGAGCTAGGAAAATTGGGCTATTAAGCATTCCAGGTTAATTTGCAGTGGTTCTAACACAGACAGTGGTCTTCTAAACCACGTAAAATTCTTGTTATGTTAATATGCAGGACACATGCTCTGCTGAGAAAAATTAAAGTTAAAATGAATATCTATCCAGAAATTAGTAATTAACGAGTCTTTCCTGTCGTTAGTGGTTATTATGATATCCAAAAACCTTATGCACCAACACGGAAAACTCAGCCGGAAAATATATTTAAATTAATTATGCCGTTCTTTGAGTTTAATCTAACAACAACACGCAAATGCAGCAACAGGAGCAACCTGATTGGTGTTTAATTTACATGTAAACCATCAGTGACAGAGAATGGGACAATTCTGCAGACTGACCCCCATAGGGTACGTGCATGCGTACCTACGTAGGGCCTACGTACACACGGGTATCCACCCGGATTTGATTGTTGACACCACGTTCAGAGTTACAGGACCACGTGACGTTCAGTGTAATGAACGCGTGACATGGAGGCTAGCAAACGATGACAGGCGATGAAGGTCTATATCCGCTACATAACTCAAAAGACAAAACCAACTCCGGACCTAGACCAATTAGCGCCGTGATTGCCATAAGAAATGCCGCTAGAGGATAAACTAATCAGAGGGACTTTATGCGCTAGCCTAAGTGATAGACAGCCTATACGCAGATCCGTATTTAAGAGACTCTACTGTCCAGTCACAAACTGTCACATACCCTGGTAAGAGAACATTCGGGTTTTTACCGCAGACCTTAGTCCTTCCACGCGCTGACAGCGCATCGGGCGACACAGCTCCTCCACACCACTCTGTCCTCCGCAGTCTTCTCATCCTCCTCCCACGTCATTCCGGTCACAAAAAGTTTTCATAAAATGCAACAAACAGTCCAAAGCGCAGTAAATCCGTTGTAAATGTTAAAAATAATTTCGACACGCGGACTTCACAACAGAAATAAATACTAATAATCGGAGCTCACCTGAATTATCGAGCAAATCGCACGTTTGATAAATATAATCTGTCGAAATATCATACAGACAACAAACAACTGATATGGACGACACAGAACGCTGTGTCGTCTGGGATTGCGGATCTAGCTAAACCTAGCAGGATGTAGCAAATTAATTTCATTCTACAGGCATTCAGACTACTGCAGGACACTCATTTTAATCAATTTGAAACACGTGCTGAACGAGTGAATGAGCTTGTTCAGACAAGCCGTAAGTGCATGGCCTGTTTTAGACTACATTTATGCAACAGCTCCGTCTAGTGGTTAGCATGATCTAGGGTTGGTGATAAGGTTAGGGATTCAAATCTCTACCTGGGAAGAAATTTACGCATCCTAACCAAGTCAGCTATATTATTATTCCGGATATTTCTATAGCGCCTCACGAAGTCTATAATGAGTACATTGACCATTTCGATCTACTGGAAAAATTAAACGGAGAGAGAGAGCCGGCTGCATGGGTAGAGGCTAAGAATAATGAAGTCTATCTATCATCCATCCATCCATCCATCCATCCATCCATCCATCCATCCATCCATCCATCCATCCATCCATCCATCCATCCATCCATCCATCCATCCATCCATCCATCCATCCATCCATCCATCCATCCATCTATCTATCTATCTATCTATCTATCTATCTATCTATCTATCTATCTATCTATCTATCTATCTATCTATCTATCTATCTATCTATCTATCTATCTATCTATCTATCTATCTATCTATCGATCTATCTATCGGTCTATCTATCTATCTATTTATCTATCGATCTATCTATCTATCTATCTATCTATCTATCTATCTATCTATCTATCTATCTGTCTGTCTGTCTGTCTGTCTGTCTGTCTGTCTGTCTGTCTGTCTGTCTGTCTGTCTGTCTGTCTGTCTATCTATCTATCTATCTATCAGATTTATATAGCGCCCCTTCAATGAATCTACTCAGAGACACTCCCGACCCAGGCCCGATCAAAAAGAATGTCTTAAGAAGACCGTATCAGGAAACAGAGAGATTCCTAGGAAGGGAGCGAATCTCAAGAGGGAGATTGTTCCAAACGGCAGGACCAGCCACTGAGAATGCCCTACGCTATGCCAAGGTAGTACGAGCGTTAGGAACAACGAAGTCTCCCTGGGAGGCTGAGCGCAGGAATCTGCGCCCCGCACAAGCAGAGAGTAAGAGTAAAGAACTCACGAAGGTAAACCGATGCCCGGCCTAAGACATATTGCCAGGTCATTGATGAACCCTGTAAAGGATGCGCTGCTGTACTGGGAGTCAGTGAAGGCGATCTCTCATGTATTCGGGAACATGGTCATATTTGGAGATACCCCCAAGCAAGCGTGCAGCCGTCCGCAAAACCCTCTCTAGACAACAAAGACGGACCTGAGGGAGTCCAACAAAGAGACGGACCTGAGGGAGTCCAACAAAGAGATAAGAACAGCAATCCAAGCGATTTACAACAAATGTGTGAACCATCGTGGAGGTTGCAGCAAAGGAAAGAGAGCGGGAAACGACTCGGAGCCGGCGTAGTTGGTAATAGCAAGCACGCGTCAGCCCATGTGCTCAGTAAAAGAAAGTTCCTGGTCCAAAATAACAGAAGTAGAGAAAGCGAAGGAGGGGAATTCAGTAGCAAAGGAGACCAGGTCAATCTTGGCCAACTGTTGGCGAGTGCCAATCCAAATATATTGCGACTTCGAGGGGTTAAGAGGCAACCGATTTGAAGACATCCAAACATTAAGGGTGCTAGTAGCACTCGACATAAGCCGAACAGCAGCGGCAGTCTCAGTTGCGGAAGTGTGGATGTAGGATTGTACGTCATCCGCGTAGCCAGTGGCGGCGCGTGGATTTTTCAAAGGTGGTGCGAGCAGCAGTCTGCCGCCCCCCCCCCGTAAGGCGGCAGGCCTGTCTAGTGAAATTTTGTCTCTGTTGTGTATGATACTACATGCAGTTAGTAGTAGCCTTAGCCATTAGTAGCCTATTTAAGAGCACAGTAGCAGATGATGAAGATCCGCTACTATAGTGTCCCTGTGTACTTCGCACTTACCTTTAGCATTAACAAATCAAATCAGTGGGGGTTTTCCAGAGAGTAGTCAAAAATTGGTCCGAGTCTGGTTCCAGAAGGCCAAATCAAATCAGATGGGGTTCCATAAAATAGTTCAAAAGAGGTCCGAGTCCAATTTCCAGGGATCAAGAGAGGTGGCAGAGCAGCTGTCAAGGCGAGTGTCGTTTAGGGTGAGAATAATTGGAAGGAGGAGGAGGATCAGATGAGTCAGGGTAGGAGTACTTGAAAAGGTGAGACTTCAGTTTTGAGTGGAAAGTCGGGGGGTGATAGCTAGAGGAACATGAGGAGGAGTATAAAGGACGGGTTGCAATGATGGTGGAGGAACTGAGGAACTGTGGTATTCAGGGGGAAGATCATTCCAAAGGCATGGTGCTGTTCTGGATATGGCTCAGTTGGAGAACTTGAGATGAGCTATAATGACTGGGGGTCGAGACAGACTGAGAAAGGAGGAGGATCGGGTGGAGCGGATTGCCTGGATGGTGAAGAGATCACGACGGTACTTGGGCTGGGCATATTGTAGGGAGTTGTAGGTTAGTGATAGGACTTTGAAGTGAATTCGCTCTGAGATTTTTACCAATGGAGTTATTTGAGAATGGGAGCGATATGATGATGTTTGGGCGTTCTAGTGACAGCTCTGGCATGTGAGTTTTTGTAAGTTGTAGACGCTTGATTTGGGTGTATTCAAGGTTGAGGATGAGGGAATCGCAGTAACCAAGCTTTTAATTTACAATGGAGGAAGCAATTATGGAGGCAATTTTAAGGTTGAGCGTTGGCCGGATGCGACGGAGGTCACGAATGTGCATGAAACAGGAGTGTGGGAGGTTGGGGATGTGGTTAGAGGAGAGGTGTGCATGAAAAGTAATACCACATTATCAATATAATCAAGCGCAATCATTTTTTCTAGAAACTTGGCCTAAAATGATCAAAATCAATTTAAAACTAGAAATACTTTGAAGCATACATTAACAGTGAAGATTTACAGTTCACTGAATTATGTTATTAAAGTTTCATTAAAATTTCTAGCAACGAATTACGCAATAACTCCAAATAAAACACCAAGGTGATCACAGTAAGCACTAGGTCTACGTCAAACACTACTACGTTAGGCCCTATCGCTTGAGTAAGTAACGTATATAGCATAGGCACGAATCAGTAATTGACTCTCCGAAAAAATATTCCAGGTAGTCAAAATGCCGCCCCCTCAAGTGGCCGCCCGGTGCGACCGCGCCCCTTTGCACCCCCCACGCGTCGCCACTGCGCGTAGCAGTGACTCAGCAGCGAGCAAGATGCAAGAAGAGAACCTAGATCAGCAGTAAAAAGGACATAAAGTAAAGGATCAAGAACAGAACCCTGGGGAGACCTAAAGGGCAGGAAGCCAAGGACAACGAGTAGCGCAAAAGATAGTAGAAGATGAGCGGTCAGTCAGGTAGGATGCAAGCCAGGCTAGAGGCAAGACCGTAATCCCAAATGACGAGGAAAGGCGACGCAGAAGAATTTCATGGTCGACAGGATCAAAGGCATCACTCACGTCATACAGGACCAAGACAGTGACCTCAGATATGTCGATAGCATAGTAGATGTCAGATAGGAGATAGAGCAGAAGAGTCTTAGTACAGTGCCCCAAACGAAAACCAGATTGACATGGAGGAAGAAGCTTGTTAAAGTCTAAGTAATTAAACAGCAGGCAAGCTACCAGTCGCTAATGTTTCATATTGGCGGCTGCCTCTCAAGTTTAGCGGATACGGCTGATCTTCTGTGTATTATTCATCTATGCAATATAGTGAAAGTTTCGTTTAAATGTCGATGCACTGTTGAAGCCTAGTCATCTCTCCTCTTTCTCGAAATAGACCAAATGTATACAATATATAGTATTATACACATACATAAATATATACAATGCGTATACATGATTATGTATACAATGTATATAGATATATAAGTTGAAAATGCCTCTTCCACTTTACCTCTAACCGTAAGTTTTTACTGTTGGTTGGCTTTAAGGGCGCCTATGAACTAAAGCAAACTGTTAGCCTTATCGAGCTTAAACCTGTGCTATGATAAAAATGTCGGCAACTTAAAAGGTTTCAGTTCAAGGACTAATACACTAATGGCCTGTTGTGAGACGTTTAACGATATGTGTTGGTGAATACTGTAAGATTAGTCAATAATTCAGTTAGACTGGAACTTGCCGTTGCTTCGCCGTCGTGCATGGGACCGTGGTGTTCATTCAGCAACACTCAAATGCGTGGATTGATGCGTGTGCTTGAATAAGTATTTAGCGAATAATGCTGTGAAATGAACAATTAATTCTTCATGTAACTCCCAATGCAATACACCAAATCGCCCTTTATTCGATAAACTGACTTTATTATTATTATTATTATTATTATTATTATTATTATTATTATTATTATTATTATTATTATTATTCGTGTATTACTCCTCATGTTGGCACACCACAGCAAGGTACAAGGCACACGTTTAAATTAATGAGATGATGATCAATGAAATGAGGGAGTGATGAAATAAAAGGAGAATGATGGGAATGACTCTAGTTTAGGGCTCCGGTCCCGGCGCTACAGAACAACGTCAAAGTTTGTAGCACAATTATCGGAAACGTCAATTGAACAAGTTTAATATACGACATTCGGTTAATGCTAAACGTCTTCTTTCTTTCTGGTGGTGAACTCAGCTGAGCATAGCAGTGTCAACGATGCCACACAAAGCTGTACTGTCCCTATCCCTCAATCATGCTGCATGAATGCCCGAGTAAAGGTGGTGTTGTCTTTACCATTCCTTCTGGAGTTTGTTCATTTGATCCAAAGGACTCCTCGTCTGGAGCTTGTGCGACATTCTAAAAGAAACTGTGCGTTTACTAACTGTGGCAGGGACTGGTAGTGTTGCCGTTCTCCTCTGATCGCCATGTTACTTACAATGTGGTAGGTCACACTGAATTACAATTGTTTCTTGAAAGCATCTGTGAAGCAGAGTTACTAACACGGTTCCGTGTTTATCGACGATGAAAATGGCTCGTTGGAGGGTTCACGCATACAAACTAAAAACATCATGAAGAGGACTGCTTGACTGACGCAGACCGAGTGGTTAGCATAATAATTATTACGATGAACTTTTTTATCATGGGATGAGCAGATATTAAATCAGAGATCTTGTAAAACGCCTGCATGGAAGTCAACTAATCCTTTAGACAAGGACTCATCAGCTCCTCTGTTCTCTTTCATCTCTGGTCTACCGGCAACGAAACCATGTCCTTCAAAAGATTAATTTTGAACAATCCCTCGAAATATATATAGCGTCCATGAACAGTAGTGGTCTTGAACGTTTCGAATTTGCGTCTTGTGATTACGATTTCTGTTTGTCACGCTGTGCTAATGTCATTGCGACCGAATAATGATCTCAACTGCAACATCGTCACTTTTCATCATCTGTTTCAACAGAAATGTCGTTCCGCTCTCAGGCCAAATTTACGTTCACACTTGATTTGAAAGTAAAGCACTGTTTACCCAAATTATTGTAGTCCCATATCTTCAAGAATTCCTTCCCTAATCCAATCGCTCCTCTGCCTTCGAAGCATATTATGCACAAGATCGCCTGTCGGTCGGGTTTAGCTTAACAAACTTTTCTTTTTCCTCATAGTGTTAGTTATTACATCAATAATTTGAATGATCGTTATCCCAAAAAGATTGTCGTCATCATCTTTTTCTAATGCTTTATTTCACCAAAGTTTGAATCCAACCACTTTAAATAATAATAATAAATTAAATGTCATTTAAAACAAAATGAATCTAGCATTAAGTCAGACGTCTTAAAAATTTCAATTTTCACTCATTTGATAATCCAGGGTTGTAGCTATATCGAATGAAAATCAAACTGTCATGGTATTTCTTCTTTTGTCACATTCTGCGTTTCAGCGCTTCCAAGAACATTACATTTTCTGCCCACTGAGTCAACGGAGTAGAGACAAAGATGAATTTCATATTAAGCGCCAGGTTTAGGAAGAACGTGGCAGAAATTCAGCACACCGAATTTTCTCTCAATCGTCCGACTGGTATTTCTTTCCCAGGTCGTTTTATTGCTTTGGGATTTATATCCACAATCGCTTGCAGTGCTCGATTTTGATTCCAATCTGCCATCACTACGTGCGAAGTCAGCAACAGTACTGTCCTTGCTTTGATCATCTATAAGCCGGTCGTCGGCAATGTGCATCTGCATATATCAGCCTTAATGTTCTGGGCAATGAAAGAGAATCGCAGCCTTTTCTTCTAACACTGTTTTTCAAGGCATTCCTAATAAAATGTGGCTACATGTGTTGTAACTTTAGCGCTTCTCAAGAACACATCGAATTGGACAAAAGTCCATTGTCACACCAGAGATGTTTGAATAGTTGAAGAATTCATCATCTTAATGCGTCATATACATTATACTCTCCAGCTGAAGGAGATTCGCAATTGGCTAACAAGTGAGAACCACATGCACAGTTGCTGTCATAATTTTATGGTTCCGCTGTTACACCGAGTCCTTCATCTTCCTTGCCTTCTTCCCTGTTGTGTAGGACAAAGATGTGGAAACAACCTCCTGTTCGTCTCGGCGAAACTAGATTACATTAAGATAGCGATATCGTAACTCTGTTCTGTGGCATTTCAAGAATGCAGAATCGATCTCCTGTTCACTACGATGAAACTGCATTGATCTAATTTTTAAATAATACGAAGGTTTTGCAGAAGAACTTTCGAATTATGTGTTCAAAAGGAAGGCTTGTTTTTCGGGCAGCAAATTCAGTCATTGCTTCTGTATATGGAAGATTACGGTCGATACAACATCTGAGTTTCAAATATCTTCCAAGAAAGTGTCTTCCAAGGAAATAATTACCTTTAATAGACAAAGGCATATGAAGAGATTCCAAGAGTCCATTCCCATGTAAACGGATACGCTGGCCAAAAAAGTGTGCAAACGTTGACGTTGGAGTTAACTCAATTTGCTGCATCTCGTCATTCAAAGGTAATAAATAATGAAAGAGTGTGTGAAATCCAACCAAAGACTGTACATCTCTATCGAAAAACGAGTCAAGCGGAGGCAACACCATAACATTTGTAAATGTTAATTCCTTTAAATCACTGTCCAGATCAGGCTCATGTAGAATTCTTTCACATAGACGCAACACTTCATCGTACTGGTTACACTTGTAAAGGTACAGAGCACGATAGCAGTCGACTGTGTTGCAATGGATTCCAAAGTCTTTGCGAATCATACTGTAGAATAACTTCATATTCTCTAAAGCATATTCCATTAGAAGACCAATTACTTTTTCATTAACTCTCGAAGGATGCACAATTGTAGCATTGACTTCTGTTAGTGAATCTGTTCTACGATAAACAATCTGTCTGGCAGCATTGAAACGAGAACCTGACTTCATCGAAACAATACACTTGGGCCTTCTTAAACTCTTCAAATATTCATCCATAAGAAATGCTGAATCAGGCAAATCATGATAGAACCCTAAATGGTTGGATACGCTTTCGGCCGATGATGCAGTTAAATGATAGGCAAATACCTTTGGTGAAAGACGCAGATCAAGACAAAGCCGTCTGTTGATGTAATGAAGATTATTTTGAGTTATCTTCTTGTGAAGCACACACAATCCAACGACTCTTGCGACATCGTCAATAAACAACAAACAACCTGCATTCAGTGTTTCCTTGTCCTTTCGAGAAGTCCTATCTACAAGAACTGCAGAGCAGAATCTTAATGCTTGCTGGTATTCTGATGTGACAAAATGGAGAGCAGCCAGGTAGGCCAGAGCTGCAGAGGCAACACCGTTGGAGTTAGAATCGCCAAATTCCAGAGTTTTTCTTATAGCGTTCTTTGACATGAGCGACAACAGTTGACATTCTGAATGACTATTTGCTCCAGTTAAATTTCCCATGAGATCTTGAGCACACAAGAAGTGAAACTGACTGCTCTGTTCTCTGTGTGTTTTCGGAAAGTTATGATACTGGGACCTAATAATTTTAGGTTGTATTGAAGTTACTTTTACCATTTCAACAAAGAGCATGCTATCCCACGATATCTCTCCGCAACCCAAACCATATGCACTTAGCAACATAAGCAGTAGGTTGTCGTAGTAGGTGACACATGAAACATTCTGAAATGTTGACAAATGTGAATATTTAGTGTGCGTTTTCGAATTAAGATTTTTGTAACATTCCACTTGTAAAGTTTCGCGGATTCCTGAAGCTGATTTACCCTTAAGTAAAGGACGACAATTGGTATTAGACTGTGCGATTCTGACAGAAAGTAAAAAATCAAATGATTCTATTTCCTTATCTTTCCTACAATTACAGAGAATCTCCGCATATTGCACGAGATCTGATGCTACTTTCCATGCGCCTTCTCCCAAAAATGTCCAAAGATGTGAGAGTATGTAATGTTCCATGAACCATTGACAAAGAACGTCAGATTTGCAGAATTTATTCAATTGTCCTTCAGTCTTGTCAAGGACTGTGAGACTCGATGGCTGATGAAACAAATTTGCTTCAGGAATAAAATAGCTCGGACAGTGTCTTGTTTTTAGGCATCCTGAAAGCTTTTGTAACAACTTAAAGCAGATCGCAATAACAGAAGAGGAATTCCACCATTCCGGTGACATCTCTTCACAAGTCCATAGCATAAGCGTCTTTAAATGATAGGTGCATAGAACCTCATCCTCCTTTGGACAATCCTTTTGTATTAATTCTCTTTTGGCAAAGTATCTAAGCAAATGATAGACGATCTGTTGAATCTGAGTCCAACTCTGAAGTAAAATTACCTCCGCGAATGAAAAAGACAATCTCCACTGTAGTTCATCGTCTCTGCAATAGCGATGCTGGACAAAAACAACATGACAACCATTTTGCACGACTTTGGAAACTGTAGCAATCGTCGGCCATCCATATCTTCTTGGTCTTGTTGGCCAATCCTGGGCTTCTCTAGGCCACTGAGGACACCAGACGCCTTGGACTAAATCACATGCATAATGATCGCCATCTGGTTGATGTTTAATTGCTGGGCCACTGTGTAGCACATTCGCTCTAATGTTTTTACAATAGAAAAAAGGTCTACCAACATTAGGAATGGGTAGTGTTATGCAGCTGTTTGGAAAACATGTATGGTTAAATTCATACTTTTTGTATTTCCAGTTATAGTTCATTTGGCCCAAAACCCTTAATCGAACAAAACCTGGATATCTCTGGTATGATTCAATCTTGTAGCACTTGATCGTATCTGATAAGCCACTGAAGTCACTTGGCAACACTGGAAAGTCGCCACTGCAGGCCAGCTCATCACCGCTGCAGAATAGAAAATCAGCGTCGTTGATGCATGTATTCAACGGTCGGATATAGAATTCTGCGAAGCTGCCGCACAGAATCGAATAAGTTTCTGGCTCAGAGACCGTGGAGTCGATGTTATGCATGTGATCAGAAACATCTGAAAACGACTTTGGAAGTAATTGGCATGTGCTGGTGATGATCCAGGATGCCTTTTCTTCGTTCCATTTTCCTGGAAATTTCGTCATCTTAAATGAAAATCATACACATCCATCGATCATCATCATCATCATCATCATCATCATAATAATAATAATAATAATAATAATAATAATAATAATAATAATAATAATAATAATAATAATAATAATAATAATAATAATAATAATAATAATATGGGACATAGGCTGACGGATTCAACTCAGGACACGCTTGAGACAAGCTACCTGTTTCAGAGACTGTCTATAGCTGTCCAACGCGGGAACGCCATCTGCTTCTCGTCGACCTTTTCACGATAAATTGTTCACTGAGTGACGCTGAGATGGCGCTTCAGATTATTTAATCATCATTGTTAAATATAACAATAATAATAATAATAATAATAATAATAATAATAATAATAATAATAATAATAATAATAATAATAATAATAATAATAATAATGCCTGAAGACAACGTTTTTGTAAAGCTAGATTTTGCAAATGCTTTCAATAGCCTACGCCGCGATGTTATGCTGAAGGCCGCGTTTGAGTCCATACCTGAGCTTTATCGTTTCATCCATCAGGCGTACGGGGCGGCGTCTACACTCAGGTTTGGCCAGTTCTCCATTTCCTCTCAAATGGGCCCCCAGCAAGGAGACCCTCTCGGTCCGTTACTGTTTTGCTTGCCCTTGCAGCCCATCCTCCGATCCTTCCAATCGACACTCCGTCTGGGTTATCTGGATGACCTTTCGTTGGGAGGTCACCATGCGACTGTGGCTCGCGACGTCGGGCTGCTCAGTGATCTGGGCCCGGCTATGGGTCTCCACTTGAACCGTAGCAAATGTGAGATCTGCTCCTCTGGCGGTGGCCTCGAGGATCTCTCCATCTTGTCGGATTTCCAACCTATCGACCGCGATTCAATCGCTTTGCTCGGGGCCCCGCTGTTCAAAGGTCAGGCACTGGATGCCGCTTTGGGGAACATTGCAGGCTGCTGAGTGATGCCATCGGGCATCTCCACCGTCTGTCCTCCCAAAGCGCCCTCATATTATTAAGGTCGTCTTTCGGTGCCCCCCGGATCAGCCACCTGCTGCGATGCTCTCCGTGCTCTGGTCATCCAACTCTGGAGCAGATTGATAACATCATGCGAGGAGGCCTGGAAGCTATCGTTAATATCAAACTGGATAACATCCAGTGGCTACCCGCTACACTGCCCATCAGATTTGGCGGTCTTGGTATGAGAAGGGTTGGGTCGCTGGCTTCTTCCGCCTATATGGCTTCAGCTGCGACAACCCTTGTACTCCAGTCCGCCATTCTCGAAGGATGCTTGATTGTGGATGATCCCCATCTGGGAGAGTTGATGACGGCCAGTAGGGAGACACTCCCACCTTGTGTCGATCCTATGCCAACCAAGCAGGCGATCTGGGATAGACCGGTGATTGAAGCGGACAGATCGGCGGTTTGGGTGGGTGCCGATAAACCATCGGACCGGACACGCTTGCTGGCGGTCGGATGTCCACACTCCGGTGACTGGCTGTCTGTTCTACCAATTCCATCGTGCGGCCTGTGTCTGAGTAACGAGGCGGTGCGTGTGGCGGTCGGCCTCCGCTTGGGCCTCGATCTCTGTAGCCCCCATCGGTGCGGCTGCGGAGATTTGGTTGGTCCTGATGGCCAACATGGCCTCGTTTGTCGGCTGGCTTTCGGGAGATCTCTTCGCCATTACGACATCAATGACATAGTCTGGCGAGCCCTTAGGAAGGCTGAGGTCCCGAGTACGAAGGAGCCGTCAGGCTTGTTCCGCACCGATGGCAAGAGACCGGACGGGGCCACAATGGTCCCGTGGGCGACGGGTAAATACTTGGCCTGGGACGCCACGGTGATACACACCTGTGCGGCATCCTACATTGCGCACACAGCAAATGCAGCGGGTGCCGCGGCGGAACAGGCTGCCATTCGTAAATTCGAGAAGTATTCAGGGCTACCACCATCCCACCTATTCCTGCCCATTGCCTTCGAGACGTTGGGGCCAATCAACTCTGCCGGGGTCGATTTCATCCGCGAGGTCGGTCGGCGCCTTTCGGCCGCTTCTGGGGAGCCGCGAGAAGGCGCCTTTCTTTTCCAGCGCCTTTCCATTTGTATCCAACGTTATGATGCCATCGCATTCCGTGGCACATTCAATGACTCAGCGAAGGACGATGCCTGATTTCCTAGGAATAACATACCATCAAATTAATATCTAAGCTCCCGAGGGATCATATGTACCTTGGGGCATAAAAAAAAAATAATAATAATAGTAATCATCATCATCATCATCATCATCATCATCATCATCATCATCATCATCATCATCATCATCATCATTCTCATAATTTCCATGATGATGATTATCATTAATAATATCTTGTACGTAATCATCATAACCAGAATTATCGTCTTCACATCAACATTCTCACCATTATCAGCGTCATCATCGGAATCATAAACTTCAGCAATAATTATGCTGAGTTGACAGTCGCCTTTATCATTCACATTTCGACCGATATGTTTGGTAGACCAATCTGTTTTCACCTAAGTGGTCTGAAGATTCTGACTCAAATCAAAGTTTATAAGTAGCTATACATGTGCTTTGTCGATTTTAAGAAAGCATTTGATTGTGTGTCACATGAGCAATTATGGCTATCGATGGTTGAAATGGGATATCCAGCACACATTATCAACCTGATAGCAGAACTGTACACAAAACAGACGGCAAAGGTAAAATTCGGCGGTGTACTATCAAGTGAGTTTAGAATAAGAAGGGGAGTCAGACAGAGGTGTGTAATTTCGCCAACATTATTCAACATACTATCAGAAATGGTAATGAGGGAGGCTCTGAGAGGATACACAGAAGGCATTCAAATTGAAGGAAGGAGGATAACAAATCTACGATATGCGGACGACATAGTGATAATGGCAAGCACGGAAACGGAACTGCAGGAACTGGTGTCTCGATTGGACAGAGAAGGACGAAAGAAGGGTCTGGAGATCAACATGAGCAAAACAAAGTGTATGGCGCTGACAGGGAAGCAGTGCAACATCAAAGTACAAGACAGCAAGATAGAACAAGTGGGAGCTTTCGTGTACTTAGGCTCACTCATAACAGAAGACGCGGAGTGTAGCAGGGAGATAAGTATAAGAACTGCAAGAGACTTGGAATAGGAGCAGATCTGAATAAATTGTGGAAAAACCATAACATAAAATTCCCACAAAGTTAAAGTTAATGAGGACACTTATATGGCCAGTGATGATGTATGGCTGTGAGAGTTGGACAATCAAAAAGAGGGAGGAGGATAGAATAAAGGCATTTGAAATGAAATGCATACGAAAAATCCTTGGAATATCACGGACAGAGAAGAAAACAAATGACTGGGTACTGGAGACGGCAGGGGTGGAAAGGAACCTATTGGAATCAATCAAAAGAAGAAAGATGTCATATTTTGGGCACATAATGAGGAAACAGGGAGATTGCCTAGAGAAAGAAATTATACAGGGAACGGTACCGGGAACAAGAACACGAGGAAGACCAAGGAAGAGGTGGATGGCCAACATTGGCGAATGGCTGGGATTATCAACAGAGAGGTTGCTGCGAGTAGCCGAGGACAGGAAAGGATGGAGAAGAATCGTCTACAATGCGACCAACCCTCGTATCGAGGACGTTTAAGAGAGAGAGAGAGAGAGAGAGAGAGAGAGAGAGAGAGAGAGAGAGAGAGAGAGTGTGTGTGTTATAAATTATGAAATATTGGCAGCACTTGGTTGTTACCAAGAAACTTGCACTGCCTCGTGAAACGTGCGGCTACGTGCCAATAATACTTTAATTTACCGTTGATTATAACGCTTGCAATAAAGAAACAAAAGTTTTCGATTTCTTGTAGGCCTTCAATCCCTACATATACATCCTACAACATGCTTTCATGACATTTCTGAATCAAACAAGTCCTAACGATGTTGTCCGGTACAGAGCGAAAACTTTCCAGGATTTTTTGACTAGTTTTGAATTTATTTTGACAGCGCAATCGATTTCTAAAGTGTTTGAAGACACAACTCCGTTATATGATATATCAATATTTGCAAATACATGGCTTGAACATTCTAGGAGTCTATAAGATGGTTTAAGATACTATCAATGAATTAAGCCAAGTACATCGAACTTTTGATGTCATCTTTGAAGCAGCTACACATTTTTACAACTTGCTTAGGCCTACAGTGAACTAGATAAAAGAAATCACGACTTCGATGTTGAGACTGCTTTGAAACAGAAAAGAATTAGATCATAAAGAAATTGCATGAAGAATCTGCAAAAGAGCAGCCAAATAAAAACGCGAAAGATAAATTTCAAGTTAATGTTCACAACATAGTAGGCCTAATAGATCAAGTTATTCGTAGTTTGAAACAGAGATTCTCTGAGCACGGAAATCTTTATGTTGATTTGTCTTGTTTAGATTCAAAAAAATTTGTAGAAATTTCGATAAGGATTCCCATTGCTGGACTACATAATTATAGCACCAGAGTAAGTTGCTCAGAAAATTTGATTACAGTGTAACAAAAGAGCAGCTGCAAAGGGAATTATTGGACTTTGCAAGAAAATGGGAACGTTTCACAACTAAAAGACTATAATTTGCTATTTGACACTGAATTAACAGGCAGAGTCTCAGAAAACGCCATGCAATTTGAATCTAGTTCTATAGAAAGTGAAACAGTCCCAATAGCAGAAACAGCAACAGGAACGGAAATAAATGCAAATCTTGCAGAAAATGTATTGTTGGCTGTTACCACGTTCTCCTTCAGTTCAATTTGCAAAGTCAAATTCGTTTTAGGGTTACAATTCGTTTTGACATTATCCTCATCACAAGTTGCTTGGGAGAGGTCATGCATTTTCGAAACTGAAATACATTTTGAACAGATTAGGAAATTTGCTAATTCAGTGAAGTTAGAGTCTATCATGCATATGGCTTGTGAAAAGGACCTTCTTCTCAGAATCAATGATGAAATCGTTGACGTTTTGGCGTCAACTTGTGATACGATGAAAAAACTGCTGTACTTAGTGATTGTTTGAAGTTGTGTCTACTAAGTTGTGTCTATTAATTCTATCAAGGGGGGCCCGTAGAGTAATGGATAACAAACTGGCGTGTACCAAGGCACCAAGATCGAATCCCGTTGATACCCGTTATTTAAGGTTAATTCTGCCTTCCACTCGCTAGGCGGCGGCAGTGGTTAAATGAATTATAGTAGGCCGTGATTTGGCTCCGTATGTTGGCTGCCGCATAAGCAGTTATATTCGACTCCTGTTATCATGTGCTTCTACTTAATACATGTCTGTAAGGCGCCCTGCGTGGCTGCCATTTTTACCATATGTATGTTCAATGTACAGCGCAGTACGTTTGCAGGCGCTTAATTAAAGAAAAGATTATTATTATTTTATTATGTTAAGTTTTTTTAAAATAAACTAAACTGCGCACAGTGCACTACTTAATGTGACAGTTGGTTCCAAATACAATTACGAATTTACGACAAATCACAAATTAAAACCGCATACGTTTTAATTTCTTAATCTTTTAATTTTCATTTAACAAAATTATGCCATTCGGCCCATTAATAACAAAAATTTGGGTGTACGGACTTTCGCTCATAGGACGATCGCACATAGGACGATCGCTCATAGGACGATCGCTCATAGAACTATCACTCATAAGGACGATCGCTCATAGGACTATCGCTCATAAGGACGATCGCTCAAAGGGACGATCGCACATAGGACGATCGCTCATAGGGCGATCGCTCATAGGACGATCGCTCATAGGACGATCGCCCATAGGACGATCTCTCATAGGACGGTCGCTCATAGGACTATCGCTCATAGGGACGATCGCTCATAGGGACTATCGCTCACAGGGACGATCGCACATAGGGACGATCGCTCATAGGACGATCGTTCATAGGACTATCGCTCGTACGGACCATACATACATATAAGCATAAAAGTAGGTACGCGACCAATTAACCTCTTATTAACTAGTAGATAGTTTTGAAGTACAGGCACATCAAAGTAGGGACATTTCAGAAATATTTGTGAGTTCATTTGGAATATTTGATAAGTTTTATAATTGGTAGCTAATTGGAAGTTTATTTAATAATTGCTAGCTAATTGGAAGTTTATTACTCGCGTCCTACTTTGATGCGTATATATATTAGAAATAATGAAGTAACATCTTAAGAAGTGGAAAGTTACGATAACACTGACATTCTTACGTATTTAAGTGGTTCGCTCTCTAGGCGTAGTGGTTTTCTTTCTTAGCGTAGGCCTATTAAACAATTTCCTAGAGTTTTTTTGTATAATTTGCATTTACGTGCTCTTTCTTTCTTATCGATCGCATTAAATGGATCCATACACTATGGTCTCAGTGTAGTATCGATAACTGTACTTTTCTATGGTCATATGAGCGATAGTCCTATTAGCGATAGTCCCTATGAGCGATCGTCCCTATGAGCGATAGTCCCTATGAGCGATCGTCCCTATGAGCGATAGTCCTATGAGCGATCGTCCTATGAGCGATCGTCCCTATCAGCGATCGTCCCTATGAGCGATAGTCCTTTGAGCGACCGTCCTATGAGCGATCGTCCTATGAGCGATTGTCCTAGAACCTAAAAGTGTCCTCCATTTTATGCTAAATGTTACAAAAGCATTGGCAGGCGCCAACCAGGCCCCATATCCTGAAAGATTTCGTACCTTCGGCGCTCGATAATGTCGGCCACCCATGACCAAATTCCCGGGCCGCTTTGCAAGCCAGTCCAATCCTCTCCCTCGCCGTCTGATCTTCTCACTCACTGTGTACGGTTAGTGTTCTCATTTTACCTGAGCAGCTTAGAGGCACAAACTGAGCAGAAATCTCGAGATAAATTATTTCTGTTCTGACCGAGATTTGAACCCTCCGACCTCTCAAGTTACGGTCCAGCATGCTAATTACTATGCGAGGACGAAACCCAGAAGACTTTGATGCTCCCATTGAAAGCTAGATTAATAATTAATTGAGCTATTTTCACAACCATTAGTATCAAAAATGCAACTGAGTCTGTGAAATGTCCACAGTTTTACACCTGTAACTTTGGAGGATGATTGATGCTATCTACACTACTCTGACCGCTATAATTGTGTTGTCAACATTATCGAACCTGGTTCATTCTTGGATGGGTGACCAATGAACATCTATGTAACATGGCGCTATTTGGCGACCTTTCACACCTCATTTGTTTCAAGTTCTGTAGATCAATTAATTCAGGATCGTTGCATTTGTAGATTGAAAAAGTTTTCTTGTCTTTCGAATGCTGTGTCGTCGTTTGTTAGTCAGCGTACCGCGAAGGCTGTTCCACTGAAACTGCTCTTGCCTCTACACTGGATAACATATTATCGTCTATCGACAATAGAAAAGCCTGCCTCTCACTATGCCTTGAACTCGATGCAACCTTTGACACCGTAGACCACCAACTACTCTTTCAAGACTCACCAAAAGCTTCGGTGTCTCTGAAACTGCCTTAAACTGGTTAGCTTCTACCTGGGTGACCGGAATGAGCAGGCGGGCTTCCGTACCGCTCGGTCTGAGCCCACTGTTTGCACTGCTGGAGTACCGCAGTGATCTATCCCTGGCCCTTTATTATTTCCCCAATCAGTCGCATAGCTAATCACTTCGGAGTCCAATTACAACAGTACGCGGATGATACTGTAGCGTGCTGCTCCCCATCTAGCGAGTGCCCGCGCTGTTGTGAGAGAACATCTGAAGAGTATACAAGCCCTGGTTTTGAACCCAGCTTGCTGGCGCTGTGGGCCTGTTCTCTTCTCTCTATCTGCTGCAACCGCTGTCGCCTTTTCTTACTAGGCCGAGAGCGAGGCTTCACGTCCGGTTGCATTATACTAGGTCCCTGAGGCATTCTTCTACCATGGATGACGAGTGGCATGTCCGCGGCTTCCGTTGCTGGCGCAGCAGGGCTTAGTGTCAAGCCCTCACTAGGGTTCGGCGCTCTCACAACAGACTCAATTTCT
This sequence comes from Allolobophora icterica, assembly GCA_963556255.1. Lineage (NCBI taxonomy): Eukaryota > Metazoa > Annelida > Clitellata > Crassiclitellata > Lumbricidae > Allolobophora > Allolobophora icterica. The sequence continues at coordinate 25,410,012 of OY744610.1, forward strand.
TTCTTCTGCTCTCTTCTCTCAGGGACCCTATCTGATAACAGGCGCTCCATAAATGTCTGAAGACCAATCTCCCTATTAGCTTGACATTCTATAAACTCTCGCTGACTATTTAGCAATGCGCTCAAAAGAACATCTTGATTCGACTGGCGCTCTATAAATGCCCCTAGTATCGAGTCTTGATTTGTCTGGCGCTCTGCAATCTTTTCCTGGGTTCCTACCACCCTTTCCAAAATGTCGCCTATTCGGCTAGTTTCGTGTTCAGATAAAATCTCTTCTTCCATTATAATTATTTATTGAACAGAAATGAAATTATCGACTTATACTATTGTCATATGTTCATTTACATTTATATAGCACAAGTGAATCTAAACTATCGACTTATCTATCGCTGTATGTTTCCTGACTAAGTTAACGTGTACATTTATATAGCACATGAACTTAACCTATCGTCTTATCGCTTCACAACAAATTTATACATATCTTGGTAATCCTGGGTTTTAGCGTCGGAAACTATTTTCATTGAAATGTTATATTAATCATCGTTCATCCAACTTCTAGTTTCTGTTATATTTTCATCGATCATCCAGCTTCTAGTTTGAGCTATATTTTCACCAATCTTCCAACTTCTAGTTTAAGTTTAACTATGAAAAGTTTTCATCGCTCATCCACGGCAAGCGTGTTTCCGATTCCCACCGTTGTACAAGGATTTCATTAACATTCATAAACCTCTTTCGCAAATGAACTTGAATATGCATACAATGCAGCCTATCAAAGCTGTTTATGCATATTCATTAACTCTGTGAGACATTCAGCTCTGCATTGTGGGCAAGCTTAAAATAATACTTCTCGAAAACATTGTTGAAGCGCGTTATAAATTTTTAGTTGTATTGTATTGTCGCATCAAATCGAAAATACATTATTCTGATAAGGCTGCTGAAATTGTATTACATAACTGTAGGTTCTGTATATTGTTTTATTGCAACCTGTACTGATACTTTTTTCCGAATAAATAAATAATAATACGTGTGAAAATAAATTAATAATAAAATATGGTTTACGCTTTCCATGTTTTCGGTCCATAGTGTTAGAATTATTGTTAAATCTTTGGTCAGAGTGGTGGATTAGAATTCAGCAAGGTAATTGTGTGGCTTCCCATGTTTTCGGTCCGTAGTGTCAGAATTGTTAAATCTTTGGTCAGAGTGGTGGATTAGAATTCAGCAAGGGAATTATGCTGTTATATCAGTGAGTCTTTAAAAAAATTGACTTTCAGGATATATGAAATTGGTGTAAGTTAATTTCACAAACAAGGCATGCTGAAAGGGAACATAAATTATTGTGTTCAATCAAATTTTGGTTATAGTATAATTTGCATAACATTTATAACAAGGGTTTTAAGTGGTTCAGAAGACGTGTAGTCTGTGTTAGAACTACTGCAAATTAATGTGGAATGCTGAATAGCCCAATTTACCTAGCTTCTTAAAAGCTGTGATATTGTCCACTGAAACAGTACTATCATCCACCATTTCACAGGTCTACAACTCTTGCACTGAAGAATATCTGCCCTAATGTTCGTTTTGGTTTCTTTAACAATTTATACCTTTGTCCCCAAGTTGCCTTGTTTGCCTTGTGCTAATTCAAAGAACCTCCCCCACTGCAGTGCTTCCTTTTCATTGATAATCTTATATGATTCGATTAGATCTCCGTTCCTCCTTCTCTCCAATGTTGTCAATCCACATCTTTTCACCCTTTCTTCATAGCTCATATCCTTGTAGCCCCCAAATCATTTTTGTAGCTCTTCATTTTTGTAGCTCTTCTTTCCACTTTCCCCAGTTTTCCATGTCCTGTTTAAGGTATGGATTCCATACCTGGATGCAGTATTCTAACTGGCCTAACCAGTGATTTGTACAACCTCACTGTTGTATCCTTGTCTCTGGTGTTTATGTTGAGTTAGCCTTTTTGATGCCTCAGCACATTGCCTTGAAAATTTTGCACTCTTGTGCATAGTCACTCCCAAGTCCCTTCTTCATCATTCACTTTCAACACCTTACTCTTGTTTCATATGAAAACATGTTGTTTCTCTTCCCCATATGCATCACAGAGCACTTTTCCAAATTAAAGAGCATTTGCGAGTCTTATGACCATCTGAACATTCTTCTAAGATCTTCCTGCAGTATCTCCGCTTGTTCCTCATCATCCACTGCTGTACATAGTTTAGTATCATATGCAAAACTTATAATTTTTTTCAATAAAATCCCATCATCTTTGTCATTAATAAAAACTACGAACAGCAGTGGTATGGTATGGTATCTGTGAATTATAAAGCACCTGTCACAGTGCGAACTATTCAGAGGCACTCTCTGTATACAGAAAAGACTTTAAGCTATTGACAAGAGAGAGAGAGAGAGAGAGAGAGAGAGAGAGAGAGAGAGAGAGAGAGAGAGAGAGACAGAGACAGAGACAGAGACAGAGACAGAGACAGAGACAGAGACAGAGACAGAGACAGAGACAGAGACAGAGACAGAAAGAGAGAGAGAGAGAGAGACAGAAAGAGAGAGAGAGAGAGAGAGAGAGAGAGAGAGAGAGAGAGAGAGAGAGAGAGAGAGAGAGAGAGAGCGAACCTAACAAGTAGAGTCCCACTCAGTACCAAGGGAAGGGAGTTCCATAGGCGCAGAGGAGTGAGACTGTGAAGCGAAGGAGACCATGATCAGAGATTGACGGGGGTTCGATGGATAGGTCAGAAATTTGGCAGTCATCACGCGTGATAACCACATCCAGTCAACCACCAAGGACATGAGTAGGTGCAGCGACATGCTGAGTAAGTCCAAACTGCGATAGAAGATCCATGAAGTGAATAGTGTCTGGAGAGGAGGAGTTCTCTAGATGAATATTGAGGTCTCCTGTAATAAGTAGCTGAGAGTTGAATGTGGAAAAGACCTCGAGGAGGGAAGAGAGCTCAGAAAAGAAAGCCGTCGTAAGCGGTGCAGAGATGATTAATTCCCATCTGACAACCTGATGATCACTAGTACTAAAATACTCCCCACACTCACATTCTCAACGATATTTTCCTCTGCTGTTAGAACTAGGTTCAAAATTTTGTTTCCTCTGGTTGGCTCTATAACATGCTGCTGCATAAAGATGGCACTAACAAAATCTATGAGAATCTTATGTTTTTCTGTCTCCGCTTCCAATTTTTAACAATCAATATGGTAGTTGAAGTCTCCCGCAATTAACCTTAAGGACGTTTCCTTAAATGCCATGTCTAGTAGTTTGCATAATCGTTGGTCAACTTCTGCAGTGGCATCATGCCATCAGGTACCCTATAGCAACCTCCCACAAGCATCCTAGATTTGTTGAAATTTTATATTAATAAGAAATCTGGCTGAATTTCCACATGCCTTCCACAAGGACCTCCAGTATACGTATTCGTTTTAAGCACTCTGGCTTGTTAACGTTTCCCTGAGCAATCTGGTTTTCCCACTAGAGCTGATTCTTCTGGGTGCAGGGTTTAGTACATGTAGTACAACTTGGGACACAAACTTCAAAAGCGTTTACCTTCGTTAGCAGTACATGTATGTGTTAATATGCATCAGTATCATTTCACACCCCTCAGCTTCTTGTAAATCACACTCAGTTGTTTAAATGATCTGCCTCCTTGTTTTCACAAACAAACCAAAATTATTGCTGGACTAGGCTACTGATTTTAACACTATCATAACATATTGCATTTCAAAATGATACATTTTGAGAGGTTTAATACAGGGTTATATAAATGCGCATTCACATGTTTACATAGAAGTACTGGTCTACTGGAAACCTTTGAAATACAGCTTTCAATCAAATATGCTTATGCTATAAAAGAGTTTTCCAATCTCCAGTTACCACAAACAAAACTTCCCGTATCTGGTTTTCATCATAAGTGCACTGTCCTAGAGTAAACAGAAACTAGGATTAGTATGTAACCTTTCCTAACTAATTAATAAGATGCAGGCAATAAAATTAACATTAACAGAAGCACAGGTGTCCAACAGACATGCAGACACAAATTCTGAGCCAGCATCAACAAAGGCCACAAAATCAACTGTACTTTGCTGTGAAAACATAACACCAGGAAGTAATTGCGTTTCGGAAAACCTCACATAACATTATTGGCAAGTCATTATTTTTAAACCTGTCATTTCTATCGTTTCATTGTTAGAACTAATTCTTCAACTGTAGGGATATTTTATCTGAATTATTCATAGAAACTGTTCTGTTTCTGTACTCGTTTGGATTCTTCAGTTTTCTTGTGCTTGTATTCTTCAGTTTTCTTGTGCTCATATGCAACATAATTTGTATTAAGACATATTCCACAAGCAATATGGGCCAGCATCAGGATGTGTCCATCTTGAGGACATACAGCATCGCTTAGACGAATACAACCAACCCACAGCTGATGGAACAGAACAGATATTTGCAGCGATGTTAACTGACAGAGAAGATGTGATTGTTGCAATTTGTACTCCATTAATTAAACGCATCCATCGTTTAGTTAAGCACAGTGGTGAACTGGTTTTCATGGATGCTGGTGGAAGCATGGACTGCCACAACTATAGATTGTTTCTTCTACTAACGCACTCCGTTGCTGGTGGTTTACCACTTTAGGTACTCATTGTCCCCAGCCAGAAGGCCTCGACAATCAAGTTAGCTCTAGAAGTATATAGCAGACTCTTGGATAGCAGCTCATGTTATGGATGCGGATTGAATGGCCCCATGGTTTTTATGACTGACAACTCAAGTCTGAGCAGATTGCAATAGCAGTGGACAGAGGTGTAGCCTAATGCAATTCTGCTACTTTGCATATTTCACGTTCTTCAAGCTCATCGGCATCACCTGTGGGTGATTGAAAATGGTGTCCAGAAGGCTGATCGACCATTTCTTTTCAGTATAGTGAAGGCAGTGGTATATGCATTGTTCAATTGAAGACTTGGATGAGTTGTTCAGCAAGGCAGTGAATGACACAACAGTAAATAAATCTCCAAAAGTGAAGAAATATTTTCAGGCATTATACGAGCACAGGACAGAGTGGGCTTTCATTCAGATATCTTATATAATGTTGATCAAGTGTAAATCTTTAGACCTAGAAATGCAAGCATAAATTTGAGTATTCCAATAATAACACTAATAATAATATATACAAATCTTTATTCATGAATCATGGTAGCAAATACAAATAAAAAACTGTTGAAACAGATGTCATATTTATATCATTAATATGATAAACAAAATTCAACATAATGAAACGCGAAGTTCTTAGGTGTCGAAACACACAAAAGTCTAGTTTCTTCCACAGTGTGTGCGTGTAAATTTTAGTTATGATTGAACAAATACGTCTTCAACGCCAATTAAAAAGCGTCTGAGGAGCTTAGTGAGTGCAATGTCAACATGCAACTATCCCCGTTAACACTGGATATATACCTTAAACTGTTAACTCATATCAGCTATAGGCAGTGATGGGCACTAAACTATTTTTTTTAGTTAAACTAAAACTATTCTCCAACTAAAAAAAATTGTTTAACTAAAGTTGGCAACTGATTTTGGAAATTAGTTAACTAAACTAAAAAAAAGTAGTTAAACTTTTTCCAACTTTTTACGACAAACATTTTCACAATAAAAGACGTTAAGTGAACTGTAATAATGCAGAGCGTCAATGACAATTTCACCTTCAAACTATGCAATGTGTACTGTTCCGGCATACAATCACATGTGTACTTTAAGTAGTGTATGAATTTGAAAACACAGGCTTTTATTATTATTATTATTATTATTATTATTATTATTATTATTATTATTATTATTATTATTATTATTATTATTATTATTATTATTAAAGCAGTTTTTTATAGCGCCCGCTTCGAGATTGCCTACTCAAGATCGCTCCCGGCCCAACCACGGTCGAGCAACGCAGTTTTGAGAACAGTAATGACCAATCGGTATTTGGCGGAGTTTGGTAGGGAGCCCATTCCAGGTCATGGGGCCAGCCACAGAGAAGGCACGGCTCTGCCGCATGGCTGTCCGCGCGCGGGGAACAATAAGTTCAGCCTGCGCAGCTGAGCGGAGTGAGCAACGACGTTGCGAACATGAAGTGGGACAGCAGAGCTCCCGCAGGTATGGAGGGGCCAAGCCTTCAAAGCACCGCCGAACCAAGGCAGAGATTCGATAAGTGATGCGTTGCGGGAAGGGGAGCCAGTGGAGGACATCCCTCATATACGTAGACACTCTGCCAAACTTGGGGATGCAGCCTATAAGGCGGGCAGCAGTGCGCAGGATTCTATTCAGGGGCTCAATCCGGCAGGCCGGGAGTCCGTCATATATGGCACTGCAGTAGTCCAATCGAGAAACAACAAATGCATGGACAAGCGTAGAAGCTGCACCAGAGGACAAAGAACGGGAAATCAACTTGATAAGATAAGATAAGATAAACGGATTCTAGTCCACACTGTTCTGTATACACAATCATACCCGTATACATATACAGAGGCGGATCCAGAAGGTTTATCAGGTGGGGGCCAAAATAATACATACATAAAAGTTTTTGCGGGTAGTGACCAACGGACCAAGGAACAAAATTTTTCCGAATTCATCTCCCAAAAAACCTGATGACCTGTTTTTAGTCATTAACCTGCTGAAAAATTCGTTCGCCACGTACTGTTGACTGTCCTGTGTTAATATCAAATGGGGGATTTGTCCTCCTCTGTATCCTCACAAGGGGCCACGTCGTTTGCAAATATCATATGGGGGCCATGGCCGGATTGGTCCCCCTGGATCCTGCCCTGTACATATACAGCATACACTATAGTACATAGAAGCTGTAACCAGGCTTTGTGACCAACAAACATTGTAGGCAATGCATTGTATGGCTAAATTAAACGTTAAACTTGGGATTAAAATGTGTATGGGGGCTAAGAAAAACTGGAGGGCTAACTTTCCAGCTAGGGGGCTACAGCCCTTAGCCCTCTGTAAAACCGCCACTGAATTCGACTTACAGAGTACAACAGATGCAGTTTTTTTATCATTGGGTCTGTAAATTGAAGCATTTTCTGTAGGGTTCTACGTGTTATAGATTTACATCAATACTCAATAATTTTTAGAAAATTTAAGGGAGTTAGCGTAATGTTCAACTATGAAATCAATAGCCTACTATTAGTTATAATGCATATTTCATATAATATTATGGGTCTTTAAATTGAAGCATTTTCTGTAGGGTTTTACGATAGATTTACATCAATACTCAATAATTTTTCCAAAATTTAAGGGAGTTAGCGTAATGTTCAACTATGAAATCAATAGCCTACCAATAGTTATAATGCATATTTCATATAATATTATGGGTCTGTAAATTGAAGCATTTTCTGTAGGGTTCTACGTGTTATAGATTTTATATCAATACTAAATAATTTCCAATATTTTAGAGTGCTATGTAATGTTTAACTATGAAATCAATACCGAGTAAAGCTTACTTCATATATTTTATCTCATGGTTGGATCGCTTTGCAAATCGGTATCGCAAACTGTAAATATTGACGGACGCCATTTTCCGAGGTAATCTTAGTCTTATGCATATTAATGACTACAGCGCCTAATATGGCTGGCGTCACGTGACCTGTTTTCTTGGCCCTGTCAGGCTGAATTTATGCATATTAAAAATCATTTGCGACTGAAGTTTATGAATATTAATAAAATCCTTGTACAACGGTGGGAATCGGAAACAAGCCCACGGGCGTCAAAGATATCTGCGCTAAAACGATATATTTTCTTCGCAATTCCAACTTCTAGTTTCACTTTTATCATGTAATATTTCAATCGATGATCCAGCTTTCAGTTTCAATAATATTTTCATCAATCTTCCAAGTTCTACTTTGAGTTTTATTAAGTTAAAACATGTTTTCATCGCTCATGCAATGTAAATAGTTTCCGACGCTAAAACCCAGGATTACCCATATCTTATCTAACGATCATATATCGCTGGAGATTTCAATATACGACTTAAAAGAATAAGGGGTTGTACTCCCTGAACTTCCAAGATATATTTATTCTTCCCAATTGCCAATATTTGCGATTCCGGTTAAATCCAGTAAATGTCAATCCATGTCAAGGTTATCAAAGGTCACTGGAGCTCCGTTGCACCAATTCAATCGAAAACATGGCCTCCCGGTAATTTTGCCATAATTCCCCAAATTCGAAGAAATATCGAACGCCCGTCGATAAATTCGACGCCCGATCTTCAAAGATGTCGTTACGATGAAATATTATCCCCGACTTTCGACAATTTCCATCGTTTTAATCGTAAACTTCCTTATTGCGCAGTTAAGACCATTTCACGCTAAAATTAGCTCTAAGGTCACCGATTCCTTCCTTCCTCGTCCACGTCTAGGCTGAAACTGCATACAGGCCACGAAAACGGGCGCAAATGTTCGCACGTGCTCACCTCTAGCCAATCACGAACAAGCACAGAAAACGTGACGTCTTCTCATTGGTTGACTCGCATACCACAGGTCTACGGTAGGCATGCACTGTACTGCACTACCGCAGTGGCCTCTAGCGAATAACATTGACTTCGCAATCTTAGCTAAAGTAATATATTTAAGGCTTGTAACGATTCGTTACAATACTCTTGCGGGAGCTCTGCTGTCCCACTTCAGTTTCGCAGCGTCGTTGCTCTTTCAGCTCAGCTGCGCAAGTTGAAGTTATTGTTCCCTGCGCGCGGACAGCCGAAGGGGAGCGCCGTGCCTTCTCTATGGCTGCCTCCATGGCCTGGAATGGGCTCCCTACCACGCTCCGCCATATACCGACTGGTCATTTTACCTTGTTTCTTGCTGTCCTTAAAACTGTGTTGTTCGACCCTGGTTGGGTTCGGAGCTATATTGATTAAGCAATCTTGAAGGGGCGCTATATATAACTGCTTTAATAATAATAATACTCAGCTCCATATTGCTCTGCAACACACTGATCAGTGTGGTAAACTAAAACTTGAGGAGTGTCTATCATCTTTGTATTAGGGTGGTTCACGGATACATGGTAAAAAAAATAAAGTTCAAGCATAGATACCAGGACACCCTCTCAGTTTGTTAGTCCTATCAATAGTATTGTTGAGACAAAATTTCAGCTTCTTATTCCAACTAGAAGACGATGCTCACGGACTGTGTTACTTTGTCATATACCGATAAATAGACATTAATTGCAGAAATGAATGTGTCGGGCATACAAATGCATTTTATTTCAAGATAGATCAAATATTACTGTAATTTTACAACATATGTGATACAAGAACAGTTAGCCAGATGGAACTGTGAAATTTCAGTCGGTTTATTGAATTGAAAGTGTCCAAAAATGTCAAAAACATCGTCCAATCCATGAATATCGAATGTCGATTGTTCTTGGTTTATAATTTCAACACCCTTTACCGCCTTTGACTCCAGAAACTGCAAGGCTTTGCAAGAACTGCATCAACAGCAGACTTCTTTGTTGTGTGAGTGAGAACAGCTTTCCTCCTTGTCTTGACCACTTGGAGAAGAAACTGCTTTTCTTCTTCGTCATTGGTGATGAGTCAGTAGAATTCCTCGAACAACGTCACACCCTCTCAGCCGCGTCATTCACCGCTCTCAACTGCTGAATTATCTCTCTACCTTGCTTGTAATCCTCATTCTGGATCCATTTCTCTGGTGGAAGTGTAACAAAGGAATCATTCATCTTCAGGTATGACAGTAGTGTCAATGCGCTGGGTTGTAGGCCTAAAATCACCAAAAACCCTTCTTCCAGTACCGTAGCATCAGCTCTCGCCTCCTTTCACCATGCTTTGCAGTCATTCTGTCGACACCCTTCGTTTTATCTGTTACAGGAAGGTGGTCTTGCAGTCATTCTGTCGATAGTCTTCACTTCATCTGTTATAGGAAGTTGGTCTGAGAACAATGACAGACCGACAGCCTCAACTGAAAGGTACCACAAGTGGTATTCTAGGACCTTCCTGGCAGCAATGCTGATCTCACAGTCAATAGACTCATGTTGTCCTAGACCAATCCAAAGTGACAGATCTTGTTCTGGAGCTTCAGCAGCAAGGGGCCTTTGTCCATGCCTTTGCATAAACAGGGCACCAAACTTCAAAAATCAATGACTCTGAGTTTCTTCTTGAGTACATCAGGTTGATCGCGAAAAAAGGTAGATTTTTATTGCATACAGTAACTTGGCCATCCAATGTGCATGGTGAATTGGCCCAGGGCTCTCCAGCGAATTATTGAAGGCTGACATCCAAGGACAACCACTGTCAGTGTCAACGAGCTCTTGGTAGTTGTCTCTGATCTCTGAATCTGACTTTCTTTCAGCAAACTCCTTGAGAAAACTGACGCTGTTTCATGGGGTCTTCAGAGCCGGATATGACTTCCAGTCCTCGGAAGTTGACACGTGTCACACCTTCCCAGCAGCTTTAAATCTCTTGAAGATTGGGATTTATGGTGAACAGATGGACTGCAGCACAAGGTGAATATTTTGGCTGAAATAAATTCCATTACATGAAGACGGCAGGCCAACCACAGGAGCTCTCAACCTATTTGTCTTCCAGCAGAACTCCAGCGAATTATTGAAGGCTGACATCCAAGCATGTCCGTTGAAATGCCCAGTGTTGAACGACATTGTATCAAAGCTCAAGGCTTGAACCTTGTCAACTGTGAGTTTTCACAACTTCAGAAGAATATGAACGACCATGAATTCATTGTATCCTGTCCGAAAGGCTAATTTGGGCACAAAGAGGAGCATATCCACACCACCACCTGAAATTAGCACTGGCAGGCGGGCGAAATTTCCTACTCAAAAGATCTTAGGTAGGGTTTTCCAAACCCAGTGTAGTACCAGTGGCTGATCAGGTACAAATTCAGATCTTACAGCTTCAGCATGCTGTATTCTGGCTTTCTTCCGCACTCTGTGGATAGTTCAAAGTGGCAGGGCAGAAGGATCACAGCCAAACGCTACAGCAATTGGAATGTAAAAATTCACTTCTGAAAACATATCAGCCAAAAACACAGGACGTGGGCACCATGACCATCAACAAGAACTGTACACTTTTTTGTTCCAAGTGCCAGTAAGTAAGTAAGTATGATAACACAACAGAAACTATTTCAAGATCATCTCTATGACAAATGTTGACCAAGTTATACGGCATCAAGATTTACAGTAAATACTACTATATGGTAATATTTATATGTCATTGAGCACCATCTTCCAGTTGGAATTGGAAGCTGAAATTTTATCTCAATAATACTATTGACAGGTCTAACAAACTGAGAGGGTGTCCTGGTTTCTAGCTTAAACTCTATTTTTTTGGAACACCCTACTTTGTATGCATGGTTCTGTTTCAATGGCTTGGCAGACAAATCTGAGGCAATTTTGTCGCGGTTCACGCCAACGCCTAAGTTCTCTCCCTTCACTTTCTAGCATCGACCTCGCAGGCACTGCTTTCCCACTATCAGCAACTGTCTAAACACTTGGTGTAACCCTGGATAGCAAGCTTACATTCCGACCACACCTAACATACCTTTGTAAATCTTGTTTCTATCATATCAGGGCAATACAACACATAAGGTCGGCGGTGAATAAAAAAATGTGTCGCAAACCGTAGCCTGTTCCCTTATCTCCTCTCGCCTTGATTATGCTAATTCGGTTTTTGTGGGTCTCTTAAACCTTAAACTCATCAGGCTGAAACGCATCCAAAACTTCTTAGCTTGAGTAGTGGCTAGTGCTGCGTGTCCTACAACTCCATAAGCTGCACTGGCTTCCTGTCGAATTCAGAAAAAAAAATCAAATTGGGCTGTTTGACCTTCAGCACCTGCACACAGTGCACACCTCCCTACCTTCATACACTACTTACTCCTTCCATCCCTTCTCATTTTCTGTGACTCTCGAGTACTGATCATTTAGCTAAGCCACGATGCAGAACAGTGATGGGCTTGTGCATTCCATACCTCTGCTCCGAAGGAATGGAATCGACTGCCACTCTCTCGTCGTGGCTCAAATTCATTTTCTACCTTCAAAAAGCGCCTCAAAACTCACTGTTTCTTCTTGGCTTCAAGCACTTTGACATCTACCTGCATCTTCTCCTAGCGACTCAGATTCACATTTCGGTGTGACCGTGTGCGCGTGACAAATTTAATTAATTAACTGATTGGTTCAGTTCCTGGATACTTGATTTGCACCATTCTTCAATGTTATCAGTCCATTCCCTGTGAGGTCTTCCTCTTTTGTTTGTGCCTTGCATTATTACAAAAATCAAAGTTTTAATTTTTCTATCCTCATTCATTCTGTAGATATGTCCGAACCTTTCATTAGAGCTTTAATATAGTCTAGTTAAAATCACCATCGCGAATGTAATAGTGATTGGAGTTACGTCCACAGTGTACTTCAAAATGACATTTTCACGCCAACATGTAGGCCTAGCCGATTCGCGTGAAATTCTGTTAAGTTCCTATACATTTGTCAATTATGTTTGCCCTATTAATTTAATTTCAAATGATACCTTCAGAAGAAAGTCTCTGCATAAATGTCAATAATTTGTGAAGTAGGGTTATTAAACAGTTTGCGCGTTGACATATTGTAAATATATTGCTAAAGGGGCAGACTTTGACTTACACTCAAACACACTGAACTGGACACAATATATATGAATATAAAGATAACTGACGTAGACTGATTTGGTGGCATGCTAACACTTTTTGGACTAGTCTAGTGGCCCTTATTTGTTTCTAGGCTTAGCTCGTGGACCAGTATAGCACCCAAAGAATAACTTTCCCAGCATCACAAAATTTCGGTATGATCAAATACCCAGTTGGATCCGATCATGCATTTACGGGCCTATAAGTAGTGTATGAATTTGAAAACACAGGCTGTAAATCCTAAACCATGCAGTGCTAATCACTTTTAATGAATTTTTTCAGAAAGCTCTCGCGGGCCTCGTCATGTCCTCCCCTTGGTCCGCGGACCAAAGTTTGAAAGAGCTGTGCTAACAGAATAGAAGTTTAAATTGTAGGAAACACATCAGTAAATCATGAATAAATTATTCAACGCAACCATAAACGGTCAGAAAATTTCCTATCCTTAAAAACCCCATTCACAACTGACAATAGGAAAAGTTTCACAGCATATGATGAAATTAACACTATATTCGCTGTGGATTAAACGAATATATATATATATATATATAATATTATGTCATTTGAATATATCAATATATATATATACCATTTAAAATTTAAAACTCAACATTCTAAACACTTTAGTTAAATCTCTTTCTTATCTTATCTTATTGACTCATTTTCTGTAAGCTGCTGGTTTGTCATCTGGTGAATCAATAAAACGAATATCATCATCATCATCATCATCATCATCATCATCATCATCATCATCATCGTCATCGTCATCGTCATCGTCATCGTCATCGTCATCGTCATCGTCATCGTCATCGTCATCGTCATCGTCATCGTCATCGTCATCGTCATCGTCATCGTCATCATCATCATCATTTGAAAGACCTGCAATTATCTCTAGCAGCTGACTAATACATATATTCATATGCAATGTACGTATATTGTAGAAAACATAGTCGGAATAAATACTACAACCATCAAGGTTTCTATTCTGGCTGCATCAAGACTCAGTGGCAATGGAAAATTGGAACTGCTTATACGCTGTGAATTAATGCGAATGGGAAAGCGAATGACCTTGATATTTAGTCGTATAATTGATAAAACAGTTTCAGTAACTACAGAACATCATTGAATAAGCTGTTATTCAAAAGCTTATAGAGCAGATAAATAAATTTTGACGGTTAACTATGTGCTGTCCTAGATAGATGGCAAACGACGTAATTTTTGTTAAACGAGGCTGTGCCATAACGAAAACATTTAGCGCAAACCTCCTCTTTATGCAAACCTAGGACTGGCACTAACCGAAAACAGCCGTGACGGAGTTTCCTAGGCTTAATGTATTATGTTGAAAAGGTCTGGCCCGCACTAACGGATTACGGAGTGTCTTAGATTTTGCGTGCTTGGCCACTTATTACTATCACACGTGTGGTTCCTTCTACGACAATGCTATGCCCTGTCCGTTTTGAAGGGAAACCACTGGACCACGAACATTCTCTTATTAGCTATTATCGTCAAGGACACGAATGTTCCTTTAGCTATTATTGTCACTGTCTTCCTTCACTCATCTTTCACATCAACCACGAATCATGATCTACTCGAATCTGCCCAAGCGAATACTATTAATGTCGCTAGTTATAAGATACTAGCTGGTTTACCCGGCGTTGCCCGGGGTTATAAGTTTCAATCCCTGTAGCACCACCACCACCACCACCACCACCACCACGCCCGGTTTAGTTGAGTGAAAGTTTCAATCCCTCTAGCGAATCCGTATTTGTAGCACCACCACCACCACCACCCCACCCACCACCACCACCACCACCACCACCACCACCACCACCACCACCACCACCACCACCACCACCACCACCACCACCACCACCACCACCACCACCACCACCACCACCACCACCACCACTTTAGTTGAGTGAAAGTTTTAATCCCTCTAGCGAATCCGTACTGTAGCTGCTTAACGCGGCGTCGCCACTTTAGTTGAGTGAAAGTTTCAATCCCTCTAGCGAATCCGTACTGTAGCTGCTTAACGCGGCGTCGCCATCTGGCGAGTCAAATAGGTTGAATTTTAGAATTTTTTTTCGAGCTTCAAATGCATGGCGCGGCTAGGTTTTTGGCCCGGGTGACCATGATAGCGGGGAAAACGGGGGAATCGAAGGCTCACACTGGGTGTGTCATGCCCACCCCGACACAGTAGTGAAGGTTTCGAGTGAAAAGCTTTAAAACTGATGAAATGCATTCCGGTATAGAATTTTACAATCGTCACCTGATGTTAATTAGCAGGTCTCCGAGAGGCTGCTCTAGCTGCGACTCCTTCTGACTATCTGGCTCTTTCTGACTGTCTAACATTAATAACAAAGAGTATTAAACCAGTTGTTGCAATAGCCTAAAGGTTGCACGGTGGATTTCAATTGGTTGAAACCTTTGCTGACTTTGATATTGATTCTCTACGAGCGGAAACGTGAAGGGCTTTGCGTCGTGTCGATGATAACATAAATGAAAGACAGAACACATGTCCTATTGAACGTTGTCCTATTGTTGTCTTTCTCTTCACAGGTGTATGCAGTATATTGAGAATTTATTTTGACTACAGTTAATTTTTAGGCAGTGAACAACTATTGATGAATTATTCAAGATGATAATGACGCCTCAGTAGTCACTGGATTTCGATAGGATTAGAGTTTACTAGTCATTGGAAAACTTTACAGTTTCTTCTATAGTATCTATAGTATTTGGAGGCTCTTGTATGCGACGAACCGAGCAGGGCGTACGTTCTTGTGTTTATGCACCTGACAAATCTAATATTGACAGACAGCCTTAAAACAATCTTTCAACAAATGTCACACAATTAGGGGTACAAAACTTAGATATTTATCCAGATAAATATCTAAAATAACGCAAAAATAAAATACATATTATTGGCCTATTTAGCTACATAGTCTTAATTTTATGTCTATTTTGAACGGTTATACATAAAATGCCACTTACCTTAAAAATACAAAAATAAGTATTTAATGAGGAATGTCAATGAATGAAATCAAGAGGATGAACAGCATGCTTTCAATTCGATAAAGTTTCCATAACTGCAGTTTTCTCAGTATAACAGGTTGGATAGGGCCTACGGACGGACACCTAAATCATGAGCAATTCGGTTACTTTCCAGAAAAGTTGACTACAAACGAAAGCGTCACTAAGAAAATAAACAGTGCCCTGAAGCAGGAAATGTAAGGCACATGTCAGTTTTCTTTTAGCCCACTATCGATTCAAGACCGAAATATACTATTAATATTAATATTATTATATGAAGATTTATATACACATTGGGCTGCAGCCAAAACATTTCCATTGTTGACACTGTACAACATTGTCTAGCACATTTGTGAGGTCTTCCGAAAAAGCTATGCTTTCAAGCCATATACATGTAGAGAATGCCAGAATTGTAAAATTATCAAATTGCCTTTCGCATTTTACACATCTGGTGGCTCCATATTGCTCATGAAATAAGTTCAATTATTGATTTTTTTTCAGTTCAATTTTATTCGGTAACCACAGTTTCAAAGAAACCAATTGACAAGAAATACAAGAAAAAGTAGTATATCTGGTTATACAGGGGAACCTAAAGGGGTTAAAAACCCAGTTTCCCAGAACCACCCCCCCGGCATGTGAAATATGAATCATGCAGACAGCCGAATCACAGGTAACTTATTCAAGCGAATAAATAATAAGAAACACTCTTAACTACGAAAGACTAAACTAAAGATTCCAAAGGCTCCGATGGAGCACCTGACAAGAAGCTCTATCAAAACCCAAAAAGATCAAGTAAGGTGTGTATATTCGTCTTTCAAAAACAGGCGAAGATAACCTTTAAAACAGGCGATATTTAATTGGCTACGGAAATGAGAAGGAAGCTGGTTCTATAATTGAATTACGGTACATTGAATTGATGAAAACAGACGTGTGTTGGTTTGTGCGTACGGAGGAATATAAGAGGATAGTATTCTAGTTTTGTAGGGGCGGCTGTCCACTGGTGTCCAGAGCAGAGCTAAAGAGATTGTTGAAGACAGATGGCAAAAGGCCATGATCATAGCGATACACAAACTCCCCTATTTTCATGCGCCTGAAAGACTTTTTGGCAACTCAGCAGGGCTGTAGTCGAGGGTATACGCGGGTATACAGCGTATACTTACCTCTAGCCAAATTTGAGAGCGTATACTCAGCGCTCTAGACGAGGGTATACGCGGGTATACAGCGTATACTTACCTCTGTAGAGACCTGAGCACTGAAATTTTGAGGAAAAAGAGAGGTTTTGACAGGTTTTTAGAGGTTTTTAGGGCGAATGACTAAAAAAAAAGGTCATCAACTTTTTCAGAGACGAAATCGTAAAAAGTCAGAAAATTTTTAGGGAATTTGTGAAAAGTCTGAAATTTATCTTAGATGAATTCCTAAAAAAGGTCTTCAAATTTTTTTTACGCCGCTGGTCACCGGTAGCGTATACTCACCTCAAATTTTACCACTACAGCCCTGCAACTCAGAGCGGATCGCAATGACAGAAAAGGAGTTCCACCGTTCTGGTGACATCTCTTCACAAGCCTATAACATCAGCGTCTTTAAATGATACGTACTTCCTTTGTGCAATTCTTTTGTATTAATTTTCTCTTGAAGCAGAATTCGATTCAATTGTTAAGCTTTATTGATAACCAATACAAGTTCAAATTACTCTTTGTTGCAGTAGTTCATTGGTATCAAAGGGTAGCCCCAAAACGAACAATACTGTTCCGCAAGCAGGGTCGCCCCTTTCTCATTTCTATTTCCATGAACAGTAACACTGACCATCAAAGCATGAATCGAAACCACTAAAGAACGCAGGGCGCAGAAATGTACAACGATGTCTGTGCAGTAGCAATACAGGTCTATGAATTATACATATATTAGAGCCATGGGAATGAAGCATTAGCGAGTTCATTTTCTTAGCCTCGGTATATGAGGGCGGATGGCCAGTCCTCTCCCTCGCCGTCTCATCTTTCCACTGACAGTGCACGGTCATTGTACTCATCAGCTGAAGCATACATCTCGACACGACGGGAATTTGAACCCACGACCTCTCGATTGACAGTCTCCTGCGCTAACTATTACTCTATCGAGCACCCCCATATATCAACAATTCATTATGGGTCTATGTTACGTACACAGTGATTCCATCAAGTACAACTGTATTTTAAAATGGTGTAGGCCTACATTAGGCAGGGAAAGTTACCCAGTTAACAAGGAATTCCACAGAGTTGATCCGCGAACCGAAACAGAAAATTACCTTCTACAGCTGAGACTGTGTGTATTTGACGAGTGTTCGGCAGCATCAAAACGGCGCTGTTCTGTTTTTGGAGGCGAAAAGCATTCTGCTACGAAGTAATCTGGCATATTGTACTGGCATTAGGTGGCAAGATGGTAAAGAACCTTCAAGTTGCCAATGGTATTAAAATTGTTAATAGTGCATGTTTCCAGTTTACAACCTCCTCCACTTCGCAAATTTAACCGATTTATTTAATGCAATAGCTTACAGATCCTTAGAATTATTTACAGCCTTCAACTTCACATGAAATAAATGGCAAATTCTATTTAGAACGGCATCTAGGTGATTGGCATGATAAACCTTGAGGTTTCTTTCTGAATTTTACGAATTTTTTGTTGAAGAAATCGGCGAAAAATGTGTTCAAACGGAAGATTGCTCTTCACAGCAACGTATTCATCCATTACTTCTGAACGCGGATGGTTGCAGTCGATAACACATCTGAGTTTCAAATATCTCGCTAGAAAATGAACTCCAAGAAAATAGTGGCATTTAATGGAGTAATTAAACTCCAGAAACCATGGAAGTGAATGGTTCTTAGCGTATAATAATGTTGCAAAGAAGTGTTCAAACTTGAATTGACAGTTACTTCAGATTTCCGCAAATCGTCATTCATGGGTGATAAATAATAAAAGAGTGTGTGAAATCCAAGTAAAGACTGTACGTCATCATCAAACAAAATAGTCAAGTGGTGGCAAAATTGAAACATTCGCAAATGCAAACTCCTGCAAATAGCTCCGCAGATCAGGCTCCATTAGAATTCCTTCGCATAAATGCCACGTTTCATTGTATCGCCGAAACTTGTGAAGGTATACAAAGCACGATAGCAGTCAATTGTGTTGCACTGGATGTCAAAGTCTTCGTTGATCGTACTATAAAATGTTGTCACAGGCCTACATTGTACAGCATATTCTGTCAGAGTGTTAATTATATTTTCTTTAAATATCAAAGGATTCACACTTACAGATGGTACATTTCCTATCAATGAATCCAATCTCACATAAACACACTGTGTGGCTGCTTTAAAACAAATACTTGATTTCATCGAAATATAGGAATTTCGCTTTGTTAACACCAGCAACTATTGGTCAAAGGAAAATAATGAAGTCGGCAGATCGGTGTTAAATTCTAGTTGTTTACATATTCTTTTGGCATATATTACTATCAAATAGTGAGCGAACACCTTTGGTGTAAGACGTAGATCGAGATAAACCTGCTTCTTAGTAAAATGCATCTCATCATTAAACTTCTTGCAGAGCAGACAAACTCCAACGATTCTAACAACATCGTCAATAAAGAACAGACAACCTGCATTCAATGTTTCACTTTCCGTGCGGGATATTTGACCCATCAAGACGGCTGAGCAGAGTTCTATTACTCTCTGGTTTTCTGCAGTTGCAAAATGAACAGCAGCCAGGTAGACCAAAACTGCAGGAACAATACTGTTGCAATGAGAATCGTCGCATTCTAAAGCATTTGTAAAGCACCATTTAGACATGAGAAACATTATTCGAACTTTTGAAAGGCTATCTAATCCAGTCAAATTCTCAAGAAACTCCTGCGCTCGCAAATATTGAAATAGACTTCCTTCTGCTGTGGACGGTTCAGGAAATGTTTGAAACTGGCACCTTACAATTTTGGTTTTGAAGGAAAATTCCTTGACAAATTCAACAAAAAGTTCGCTATCCCATGACATTTTTCCAAGCTCTAAAAAACTTCCTGTAGTCAAACAATACAGTGATGTATCAAATGACGAGAGAAACCGATCATTGTCCGGTATTGGTAGCAATACGGTCCAACTGTGGCTTTACATTTGCTCGTTTCTTTTACATGTTATATCTCTTAAACAGAATTTCGGTATAAAACTAGTTCCAAATTTAATTATGAGACGAGCATCGTAATTACAAAAGACAATTCCGACCGAAAACAAGATGTCCAACGGTTTTGACCTGGATGCTTTCCGAGGAGATTTGATACATTTAATAAATTCCTCAAAATGTGACGTTATGTATCTAGTGTTTTCAACTTTGACATCTAAATGTGTCCATGTGATTGGCAGTATGTAATTTTCCACAAACCATTGACAAAGAATGCCAGAATTGCGGAAATCACGTATTTTATCAGACAGTTCTAGCCATTTGGAGCTCAATGGATCATGATTTAAATTTGCTTCAGGAATAAAATAGTTCGGACAAATCTCTCTTCTCTATCCAGTCCAAAAGCTTTTGTAACAACTCATAGCAGATCGTAATAACAGAAGTGGAATTCCACCATTCTGGTGACATCTGCTCACAAGTCCATAAAATCAGTGTCTTTAAATGATACGTACACGTCGTACAGAGAACCTTATCCTCTATTGGACAATTCCTTTGTATTAATTATCGTTTGGAAAAGAATCGCAGCAAATGACAGACAATCTGTTGAATTTGAGTCCAACTCTGAAGTAAAATTACTTCTGCGACTGAAAATGAAATTCTCCACTGTGCTTTATCGTCTCTGCATGATCGATGTTGAGCGTATACAACATGACAACCATTTTGTACAACCTCATGACAACCATTTTGAACCACTTCTGAGATTGTAGCAGTCGTCGGCCATCCGTAATCTCTACGTCGGTTTGGCCAATGCTGCGCTTCCTTAGACCAATGGGGGCACCACAAACTTCTGACTGTGTCTACCGTCGTATTTTCACCGGCAAATTGTAACGTAATTGCTGGGCCACTAACACTTCCATTGATCTGTTCAAAACCAGTCTTCTCAAACACGATGTATCTACTTTTGAAAGTTGTATCGATAAAGTGGTATTTCTTGCATTTCCAGTTATATTTCAATTTCCCCAAATGTCGAATTCGAACAAAGCCTGGGTATCTGAGGTAGGGCTCAATCTTGTAGCATTTGATCGTATCTTTTAAACCACTCACATCATTTGGCAAAACTGGAAAGTCTTCTTCGAAGATCAACTCATGAGCAGAAAAGTTTAATCGATCAATGTCGTCGATGCATGCATTTAACGGTCGTATATAGAGCTCTGTAGTGCTGCCACAATATATGCCATTATCTGTTTCTGGATGGATGCGATCACAAACAATATCATACTTTGGAAGCGTCTGGCATGTACGAATAATGAGCTCAGATGTAATTTCCTCCTTCGATTTGTTTACATATTCAGTCATTCTAAATGACAGTTACAGTAATTCCTTCCTGAATACCGGTAACATCATCGTCGTTGTCAGTTCCATTACCAACATCATCATATCATCATCATTACCATCGTCGTACTAGTTATCATCGTCGGTCATCAAAGCATCACAAACTATTGGCTTGATAGCTACTGTGTATAGAGCGTGCAACAAGGGTCCTCTGAGCGTCAATATGCCAGCTCTCAAAACAATCCTGGCTTATTAAAGACTTAAAATATGGGCCTATATAGTCCGGTCTCCACACGAGGATCTAACTATCTTAGCAGCAGCTCAAATAGTGGAAGTCTATTTGTCCCGCGCTCGCGTACGAAGATCCTTGTAAGTCGTTTCTTCTTATGCGTATGCATGGTATAGGAACATCACTGATAAACAGCTTCACAGCTAGACAAATTAAATTCTCAGCCTAAGTGATGTCTATATCAGAACAAAAATATCGAAATGCAGAGGTAGTCTGCATACGATTTCACAGACACATAACCTAACTTCTGTTACCTCTATGATCTGTTCGACTAAAATACAACTTGCCTTAAGCGAAGCTGAGATTTCATGAAGAAGGTCGATGACCGAAATCAAGCAATTGAACTGCACGCATCCGTTATTAGCCTGCTTCGTAAGATGAAAGTCGGACAATCGCAGATGTGCATTCATTTCTTTTTGGACGGGCGATCAGCTAAAACGCATGACCGATTCGGTTCATACCTAGAAAGTGAGCTAGAAAAGAAAGCATTACTGTGAAAATAATGAAGTATAGGCATAATTCAAGACGTCGACTACATACCATTGTGAGTAAGACCTGCTCGTTATGTTGTGCGACACAGATTTCTGTTAGAAGAAGTCAGACGATGAATCTGTTGAGAAGAGCTCGAGAATTTCCACAAAAAATTTACATCGATGTCAATTTACATTATCAGTGTTTAAAAGTAAAACTTTAAACATTGCATCAGTTAGAGCCAATTCAACTGGTATGAAGGATAAAGAAAGTGTTGCTCAGCTGCCATTGAGTTTATTCGACACCAGGGTTATTATAAATTCCTGAGACACAATAGTCCGGCTTTAATTTATTTAATTTCACACCAAGCAATCAGAATGAAACGAAAATCGGGATGGGCTGCGAATTGTTTCAGGCGCATGGACATACTGCACAGCATGATGTCTTATGTGCAGGCGCGATGCCTCAATGTAGCACCTGAGGCTTCATTCAACTGGAGATGTGAATGGAATTTATATTCATTGGCATAAAGAAGAATTTGTCTGCTGTGACCAGAGCAATATACGGCAGTGTAGAGGCGTTGAGGTAATGAACCGAACAGTCCGGAATTAGACAATCCGTCCCGTCAGAAATTTCATACGTTACCGGACATGGCACCTTTTTTCAGCTATTAAAGCTAAATTATTTATTTTAATAATAAAAACACTAATTTAGTTATTTTAATTTAAATCAGTGTTGTGAACTGTTTTCAGTCTTTATTGGGACCCTCCCAACCCCCAATCCCGTTTTTCTCGAGATTTTAGCTCTTCCATAATTGTTGAATTCCGGAACCTGTTGCTAAGTTCCAGAACCTTTTTTTCTAGAAAAAAAGCACTGATAATTATTAATGATAATTGTTGGAATACATCATTCTCGGAGGACACGGACATCATGAATATCTATTGTACATTCGTAACAATTAGATTTACATTAAGTTTTATTCGAAATTTGCGATGACGAAATTACGAACTGTAGGCCTACTGTACACTACAGTGCGCAAGCGTTCGTTTATTACGATGTAGGATATAACTCATCGCACCTGTGTACAGTGTAAATTGTCTAAGTGAGGTTTTGCGCCAAATTAGTGAATGCATGGTTAACATAATTGTTATTTATTATGTCCGAAATTCAATAGAGAACATTTTAACATTTTTCAACATTTTTTAACCTTCGACTTTTTAAAGCTACCTTATTATTACTTTTTTCAACTATTGGACATCAAATTCCACGTTTGTACAGGGCAAGCGTTAAACCAATATACTACCTCGTTCAAGCCATTAACTGATTTAGCCTTGTGTGAAGTCGGTACCTGGTGAAATTGGCTTCGAACTCGATATAGAGGAATTAAAAAGTCATGAGTTGACACCTACAAGTTCAGCACTGCAAACAAATTTTATTACGGCTGTTAAATTCAGTATACGGAACGAGTGAATTGTTGTTCAAACGAAACCATGCATACTAATTGAATGCTGGGCAACTACCACTAAGTAGTACGAATACAATAGTCAACCAATTTTAACTGGAATAGAAAGTTTAACTCACATGAATTCTTATATAAACTTCATGATCAATTACATAGAGATGGTATTAAACCATGTAAGATTTTAGAAATTATACTGTTGTAATTAGACTACATTTTGAGTTAACAAGGATAAATCAACATAGCCAGTGAATGCCGTGACTACAAGCTTATCATATCCACGATCAGTGTTTAATCTAGTCCCCCTCTTCTGGGAGGGGAAACAAGGCGTCTGGAGAGCAAAGAATTGAAACAAGATTTTTTTTCAGCCATCTTGAAAAAGTTTCGGACTTTTCCTAATTTTTTTTTAGTCCTTCGTCCGATTTTTTACTTTTTATACAGCAATTACTCTCTCAAAAAGGTTGATGATCTTTTTTTAGGAATTCAGCTCTTTGGGTGGATACCATGTATCCACATGTATCGTGGGGGGAATTTTTTTCCCCTAAAGGTCTCTACATTGTAATATTGCTGGCCTCTTGGGGAAACATCAATCCTGGGGGGACATTTCCCCCAAAGACGTCTAGATTAAACACTGATCCACGATGCATATATCATTATAATTATACATGAGCTGCATCATAATAATAACCACTACTCTGGTTGCATCCAGAATAGTACTTGCGTTGTGGATGCACAAGCGTGTAATAAAATTATTGTAAACTCACACATACACACGTAATTAGAAAGTTCCGATCTGTTCTGACATAGTATTATAGTATAGTCTAACTTCTAACAGTAATATGTGTGCATAGTGCAGACCGTGCCGTTGAACAGAGCACGCTGATCATAAAATGAACTCAGAATGATTGCATCGTGACTAATAATTATGTAGTCAACATGCCATTTAAGGTTTTATTCGTCAGAAGTTAATTGCCTACGTAGACCTATTTGCTGCGCTATTTTACGAAGTGATAAAACACAGCCAGGGTGAAAGAGAAACAATGAAGAGAAAGAAGAAAGGAGAGGTAGACAGATACGCATATACACGCGCGGTCGCTGCGTGCCGTATACTCAACTAAACACTATGAACCTATAGCCAACTCGACAGATGGACTGCTCTAATGGGAAGCTGAAGCTGACATAATTCATTTTGAATGCCAGGAACCCATATTAAGTCATAGAATCGTTAGTACGACTGCATATCAGATGACTGTATGTATGATGCAGACTGAGTGGGTGAAAAGTTGTTATGAATCGTTTTTGAATGACAAGCGGTCAGCACAAAGATCAGAGAATCTGTAGCAGGTCTACGTCTGCAAAACAGAAAGCTGTCTGATTACGCGATGTCTCAGTGTAGCATCTGCGGCCTCATTCAACTGGAGATGTGAATGGAGTTGGTTATCATTGGCTTAAGGATAGAGTTCTCTGCTGTAACCAGAAGCAATAGTGTTTAAAAAAGTAAATCAGTAGCTGATCAGCCTACTTACTCACCAAGTACGTAATGACAATCATTCACATCTATTTTAATTTCACATGGGTGTCAACTTCTACAGTTATTATAATGGCGGGTCTGCTTCAGCACTGTTTGCATCCTGTTTAGGAATAGAAGCAGGATGCCGCCTGTGCTGCCTATATGTGTGATTGAATGTAGGCGTGTTTGCATTAATGTATGTATACATCTATGTAATGGATGTTCGGGTTAATGTAGTGTCGCAATCGGAGGTCGCCCTGTCGTGTGTTTGCCGTGTGTTGATGTCGACCCTCGATTGCTTGTTCTTTTACTTGCACTTTTATTTAACGTGCCTAACTTTTCTATAGAAGATTCACGACGAACTTTGTTTAATTAATAAATGAATTTAATTAAAGAAACAAATATATATATATATACACTAACTCTACGGGAACTTCCACGTAGTATTAAAGCGTTTAGATATTAAACCGGACTATCTCAAATGTTGCTTCGTACAGCCTAACTACAGATCGTTCTTTCGCGTCAGTCTCTGAATCTGACGGACTATACTCTGCCGCCCCGCTGGTCGTTCCTCCCGATGTTTCTCGCTCGACCGATGTTCACACGTCGCGTTCGTCAGCAGTATAAGTCCCGTGTTCTCCGTTCCCTTCTGTTAAGTAGGAACTCCAGCGTGCATCAGTCAGCCCCCCTCCCCACGTCAAGCTATCGTCAATTAGTGTCAGATTGCTCCTCGATACGCGGGTCGTCGCTCGCCTGCAGCGCGGGCGGTGTCTGGTTACACCATAGCCGCGAGGTGTCCTATTACACCTTGGCTGTGTGGTGTCCGATTACACCTGGGCCTCGCGGCCTTCATTGTTGCCCAAGTGGAGGCTGGCTTTCGTCCGTCATCATCCTATCTCGACCAGCAACGACGCTTACATCATAATGATGATGCCATCTCGTCGTTGTTGTCGATCTCCTCACGCGACACCTCCCTTCCCGGGGGAGGACAAAGCCAGTCATTGGTTCGCCTCCCGGCTGAGAATGATGTCGTTCCCTCCATCGATTTCCTCCAGACCATGTCCTCGTCGTTCACATGAAAAATACAAAATATCAGCAGAGTTAGAAATATATTTACAGTTGTCGCGGTGCCTTACATGGTAGTCCGCCTTCTTCCTCAATCATAGTCTGGACAAAAGATCAGCGGGAATATTCAGCGCCCCAGGACGATATTTAAAAGCGATATCAAAGTCCTGGAGTGCCAGAGCCCACCTCGCAAGTTTAGCACTTGTGGGCGTAGAAGCAGTTAGGAAAGTCAAGGGATTGTGATCAGAATAGAGGGTGGTCCTTGACATAAAAA
The DNA here is from genome assembly GCA_963556255.1 of Allolobophora icterica. Taxonomy (NCBI): domain Eukaryota; kingdom Metazoa; phylum Annelida; class Clitellata; order Crassiclitellata; family Lumbricidae; genus Allolobophora; species Allolobophora icterica. The sequence goes on from OY744610.1 coordinate 25,436,247, forward strand.
TCCAATTCCTAAACTTCTTCAACGCAAAGATTACAGCATACGCTTCGCGTTCCACAGTGGACCAACGCGCTTGCGTAGCATCTAATTTAGAACTGGCGAAACATATTGGTCGCTCTGTTCCATCGTCTTGAATTTGGAATAAGCAGCAACCGACTGCTTTGTCTGAAGCGTCAGTCGATAAACCAAACTCTCTGCCGTAGTCAATTGTCTGCAAACATACAGCGTTATTCAAATCGTGCGTAAGTTTATCTAGCGCATTTTGATGTTCAATTCGCCAGGGTATCTTAGCAGGCACCGATTTCTGGGTCAAGTCAGTGAGAATTCTGGCTGTCTCAGCCAGGTTAGGGATGAAGTTCCTAAAATAACTGAAGAAGCCAATTAATCTCCGTATGTCCTTTTTGGACTCGGGTTGAGGGATTTTCCCTAGCCCTGCGATTTTCATAGGATCCGGTTCAATGCTCCCTGATCCGATCAGGTGACCTACAAACGTTGTTTGTCGCCTAGCAAACGAACTCTTCTTAATGTTAAGGGTCAGACCCGACTGTTGAATAGTCATTAAGTATTTCTCTAGGTGTTTCATGTGATCCGGCCACGTCATCGAGTGTACTGCCATGTCATCCACAAACGTCTCAGTGAAGTCGCGAATGGGATGAAGGACCTTTGACATGCATCGGATAAACGAATTTGAGGCTGATTTTAAACCAAAGGGTAATCGCACGAACTCAAATAGGCCAGCGTCACATACGAAGGCTGAGAGCCAACGAGAGTCCTTGTGGAGTCCAATCTGGTAGTATCCTTGACGTGCGTCAAAGCAGGATATGAAGTTTGCACTTCCTACCTTCTGTAACACTTCCTGGATGTCGGGGGTGGGGTATGCGTCACCCGCCGAGAACTTGTTTACATATCGGTAGTCAATGGCCAGTCTTAAACCGCCTTGACCTCCCTTTTTCACAACGCACACAACGGGACTAGCCATTTCACTATGTGAGGGAGTGATGATACCTAGGGCCAAAAGTTCGCGGATCTGCTTCTCCATCTCCGGTTTGAGCAGTTCCGGCACCTTATAGGCTCGCAAACTCTTCGGCCTGAACTCCGCGCTAACAGTGATTGTGTGTTCTAGGACGGGACAGAAACCTGGTTTGTCCGAGAACACATCTGGAAATCTGTCTAACAGACTAAACAGCTGTTTCCGCTCGGGTACCGTTAGGTGTGCAACGGCAATAGGGTCTACTTGTTCACTGGGCCGTGTCTGACTCGTGACGACGCTACCCACCGCTTCCACGTGACCGAAGTCTTCGTCCTTCTCGAACAGAATGGAGCAATTGTTAATCAATGCTTGCTGTATTCTTTCGTTATATTTGCGAATACGATTTGCATGTAATAAGCGGCTTTTGCCCCCTATTTCCACGATGTATGTGTAGGGCGATTTCACCTGAGCGATGATGGCCGGGCCTTGCCATTGGCCCTCCTTCTTTGCTCCTCGCGCTTCCAGTGATTGGATGATGACTTTATCCCCTACTTCGTAACGCCTGTCCATGCTTCTTAAATTGTAATGAGTAGCATAGCGCTGCTGTTCGATGTCTGAATAATATTCGGCATATAATTTAGACATTTCAAGGTTATCCCTTAATTGGTCCAAGTAAGCTGCGGCGCCTGCGCCCAGACTTAATGGAGAATCCCGCTCTCCCGCCCATTCCTCAGAAAGGACAGATAGAGGTCCTTTAGGCAGGGTACCATACACCAGGGTGTAGGGACTCACGTGGGTGGTTGCCGAGGGGCGTTCCCTTAAGCTCCAAAGCACGTAAGGTAACAGTCTGTGCCATCCCCTCGGGTTTTCTTCTGCCAGTTTATGAATCATGGTCTTCAGTGTGGCATTGCAGCGCTCCACTAGACCTTGTGACTCAGGATGTGCGACTGGCCCAAAGCGTGGTGAGCACCCCATACGATGCAGAAACTCTTGGGTTAATTTGCTGTTGAAATTCGACCCGTTATCGGACCTAATCGTTTTTGGAAAACCGAAGGTCGTGAAGATTTGCATGTATGCATCACATGTCGCTTTTGCCGTTAATGATTTCAGAGGATAGGCCATCGGCCATCTTGAAAATTGGTCAACTACCACTAAGGCGTAGTTGTACTCGGGTTTTGGGCTTGTGGGGTCTACGTTGGTAACTATAGGCCCTATACAATCTGCCACTAGACAGCCGAATCTGGTCTCGTCGTTGCGAGGGATAGGAGTTATGGGGGCCCGCTGCGCCACTCGCAGCGGCGCATGCCTTTGGCAAATGTCGCAAGATGCACAATATTTCTTCACTATATCCTCCACGTTGGGAAACCAGAAATTCAGTTTGATTCGGTCCTTAGTCGTTTTCAACGCCATATGACCTGCGAACGCAGCGTCATGTGCTAAGTTTAAGACCTTGTCTATTCTTTCTTTAGGTAAACACAGTTGTTTTACAGAATGCCCAGCTATTTTGTCTTTATGAAAGAGCAAATTGTCTTCAAAGAAGAAGTTCTTCGCCCCAATTTTCCCGTGGGCCAAGAATGGTGCTAGTGTCGAACATTGGCTTGTTCGGCCGCCATCTTGCTTCTGCCTACTATTGTGTCTTCCTTGGGTGGGGGTGGTATCTCAGGATTGAAGAACTGCTCTTCAGTATCCGTTTCTTCGGGACTGATTTCTCCTACACTCTCACTGTCTGCCTGAGCGACCGTGAAGTAATCTTCGCCTATCAGCGCCCTAAGTCCCTCTACCTCCTCCCCTCTCTCCTCTTCCTCACTCGTCTCAGTCCTTGCGACCGCCTGCGCTTCTGAAATTTGGTCTATTACAGGAGCGCTGGCCGCGTGACTCGAATATAACGCTGTCTCGCGCAGCAAGTCGGCTGTAGTGGGCGTGATAATTAACGGTTCATTAAGGTCTTTAATGAGTGCCGCCCATATCCGAACATCAGGGGCGTAATTTACCTCCCCCTCCCTGTCCTCGCCGGCCTGAGACCCCTTTAGTCTCAGCCGCACCACGTCCACAATCATTGATTGCCCGTTCAGCCCCTTCACCTCTATCTGCTTGACCACAGGTAGGTTGAGCGGCCTGATTAGTTCTGCTCGCGCACAATTGTATTCGGCCCCGCTATCTATTAGAGACGATGTCACAGGGAGCCCTGTAATATACACTTTCATGTACTCTCTTACATAAGTCTCCTCCACGTCAATGCAATCCGGGTTTGTCGGCAATGCATGCTGTTCTATCTCTTGTATCAATGGCGGCCCGTCTTGTCGCGTCTCGCTTTGTCTGTCTGCCTGTCTGTCTTGAGCTCTGGTCACGGTTGGCTGGACCGCACACGCGCTCACCTGCTTGCTTTTAGTTTGTTTGTTCTTCGAACACAGTTTAGCTCTGTGGTCTGGAGAAAAGCATAGGAAACAAAGGCCACGCTTTCTAATCTCGTCGGGGGTTGGACGTCCGTCTGTCCTGTTATTTGTCTGTGTCCCTCCCGGTCGGTCAGTCCACGTGTCCGTCTGTTTAGCTGTCGTCTGAGGAGGTGCTGGCGCTTTCGCGTAGCGTGCCTCCGTCTTACCCGTGCCTAGACTATGCTTCGTATAGTCATTTTCCCAAGGGTGTGTAGCGACATAAGTGTCAGCCGCTTCGGCTAACTCTTTGTGCCCTAACCACTTCTGCTGCTCTTGACTGAGGATGAAATTCAAACATCCTCTGGGCAACATTTCTTTCATCTTATCTGCAATCAAGAGGCTCGTAACCTCATCAAACGTCATTGCCTTGCGATCTTGCAAATAGTAAGAAAGTAAGTTATGCAATCTCGAAGCTAATGTTGTGTATGATTCATCTACCGCCTTTTTTGCGTTCATGAATCGATCTCGTAAAGAGACTGCGCTCACTTTGAACTCTTTCAACAAGAAGGTTTTTAGCTTCCCGTAATTATCAAGCTCCTCTTGTGTGAGTCTGGCCGTCAATGCTCTGGCCTGATTATCTAGACAGGTCAAGAGTAATCTGCTTCGAAGGTCGTCCGGGACAGCGCAAGAGTCGAATAACCTTTCGCAATGCACAAAGAAACCAGGGATTTGCGCATGGTCGCTGGGGAATCTCGGTAAGAGTCCTCGCAAGCTTTCACTATACGTTTTCATTCGTCCTACGACCGAATGCCTCAAGTTATAGTCCCTTTCGTCTCTGAGTCTCCTCTCTGCGTCCCTTTCCTCTCGGACCTCCTTCTCTCTCTTCTCTGCCTCCTCCTTCTCTTCTTTCCTCTGCTTCTCCTCCTGAAGCCTGCGCTTCTCAGCTTCCTCTCTCTCTTCCCTTCTCCGCTTCTCCTCCTGAAGCCTGAGCTTCTCAGCTCCCTCTCTCTCTTCCCTTCTCTGCTTCTCCTCACGAAGCCTTACTCCTTCTGCTTCCTCTCTTGCTTCTCTTCTCAGCCTCTCGGCTTCCTCTCTCTCTTCCCTTCTCTGCTTCTCCTCACGAAGCCTTACTCCTTCTGCTTCCTCTCTCGCTTCTCTTCTCAGCCTCTCAGCTTCCTCCTTTTGTTCTCTTCGCTGCTTCTCCGCTTCCTCTTTTTCTTCTCTCCTCTGCTTCTCCGCTTCCTCTTTTTCTTCTCTCCTCAGTCTTTCTTCTTTCTCTTCTCTTCTCCTCTCTTTCTCTTCCTCTCTTCTCTCTCTTCTCTCCGCTTCCTCTCTCTCGTATTTTAAGCGTTTTAATTCGTATAACTGCGTTTGCGCTGCCGAATCGATACTGCTTTCTATGCTACCCGTGCTTACTTCCTCACTTACTTCTGGCGGGGTTTCCCGTCCAGACACAATTATTTCAGCACTCGCCTCTTGGAGTTGGCCCGTACTCATGGAACCCAATTCCTCCTCTCCTAGTCCCATCTTTGTCAGATATGCGACTAGTCTGTGACGGGGCATGTTCAGCACCTTCACTCTTTTCCCTATCGACAACTTATCCATCTTCCAACAGTCCGCTCACTAATAGAAAAAGATAAGTAAGTTAGAGGAGAGTCACCGTTGGTCAGAAATCAAAGAAAACAACGTCCTAAAATTCTACCACAAATACAACAAGAACAGAACTGAGCAAAAGGAGCTACGCAAAAGCCTCGGCTATTCGCACACCAATCCTCATCCAGACCTCAACCGCAACCTCACAGATTACCACGACTACCAGTAAGGACTTACCCTCTGATACGTCGAGCGTGTTCCGTCTTTTGGTATCTTGGCTGATCCGCTGTCCTCCGTTGCCACTCCCGTCCGTCGTTGCTAGCGATGGTCGGTCGTCCGTTGGCGCTCTTGTTCCTCGTCCTTGCCTGTTGCTGTCGGTTCCTTCGAGTCCTTCGTCCTCAGGAGTCCGGCACTCGACTTCTCCAGTTGCGAAGGGTTGTATTCGCCGCTGGTCCCGATCTGTTGAGATTCCTCTTTCCGTTTCCGGTTCCGCTCTTCGTCGTGACGTCTTCAGTTGAAAATCCTGTCGACTGCGCCAATGTCGCAATCGGAGGTCGCCCTGTCGTGTGTTTGCCGTGTGTTGATGTCGACCCTCGATTGCTTGTTCTTTTACTTGCACTTTTATTTAACGTGCCTAACTTTTCTATAGAAGATTCACGACGAACTTTGTTTAATTAATAAATGAATTTAATTAAAGAAACAAATATATATTTATACACTAACTCTACGGGAACTTCCACGTAGTATTAAAGCGTTTAGATATTAAACCGGACTATCTCAAATGTTGCTTCGTACAGCCTAACTACAGATCGTTCTTTCGCGTCAGTCTCTGAATCTGACGGACTATACTCTGCCGCCCCGCTGGTCGTTCCTCCCGATGTTTCTCGCTCGACCGATGTTCACACGTCGCGTTCGTCAGCAGTATAAGTCCCGTGTTCTCCGTTCCCTTCTGTTAAGTAGGAACTCCAGCGTGCATCAGTCAGCCCCCATCCCCACGTCAAGCTATCGTCAATTAGTGTCAGATTGCTCCTCGATACGCGGGTCGTCGCTCGCCTGCAGCGCGGGCGGTGTCTGGTTACACCATAGCCGCGAGGTGTCCTATTACACCTTGGCTGTGTGGTGTCCGATTACACCTGGGCCTCGCGGCCTTCATTGTTGCCCAAGTGGAGGCTGGCTTTCGTCCGTCATCATCCTATCTCGACCAGCAACGACGCTTACATCATAATGATGATGCCATCTCGTCGTTGTTGTCGATCTCCTCACGCGACATGTAGGTATGCATTTGTGCATGTAGGGGTATTTCGGACAAAGTGAACCTTCAGATTGAGTGAACCAATTCTGGTAGGAAGCGTATGGAGAACAAGCTGTGAATATTACATGTGTTCTGTATGCATGTATCTATGTAAAGATGTATGGGTGTATGTATGCATCTGTGTGCTCGTAGGTATGTGTGTATCTATATATGTATGCATGTAGGAATGTGTGAATGCATGTGTGTATTATTTAAGGCAATTTCAACGCGCGCAGTCACGCAGTCAAACAGAAAGGTGAATATGTATGTATGTCAATTCACGTGAGGTAATCAGACTTGAATCAGTGGTGAGATGTTCCTTTCGGTTTCTTAATTATTTATGCTTATGTCATCGAGTCACCATGTCCACTGCTACTCCAAAGAAGCTCGCCCACTCCATTGATAATCTTGTAGGTTTCAATTAAGTTTCTTCTTCTCTTTCTCTCTAACCTTACCATAGAGAACAATACAGTTTTGTAACGGAGCTACTTTTATGCCAACGTTTAAGCATTTTAAACAAAGCCTGTAAAGTCTCTGAATGAAGGTTTTAAAACCATATCCCATTTGAACTATCTTGTGAAATTCATCTTTTCGTATAAAATTATAATAATGTATGCCAATATTACCAATAATACCACGTGCTTACCATTACACTCGCCTCTTTGGGGCTGTCCTGATGTAACTGGGCCATGTCCTGCACCAACTATTACCTCCAACCAAACCTACTAACTCTGTCCCCGTGCCCATGACTGCATTATTCCCCCAGCCGACAGCCTGATATGTAAAAAATTTATTGTTAGGAAATTATACTTTTAACTGGGATGTCTGGACAACAAAGTGCGATTAGTTAGTAAAGAATATACTTACTTACTTACTTACCATGTTGACTTTATTTAGGACAATGCTACGAATAAGGTAATTGATTGCAAAATAAGCAATGGCTTTGTCCCTAATCCAAAAATCATGCAGGTGGTGTAATTCAGTAATTTTCCACTTACTTGCCGCGAAAGTGCATTTATTACAAATTTGTTTGAAACATTTAAAATTTGATTTTTTTTTAAATTTGTTGTCTCCAACTTGTTTACAAATTGAACAGGAGCTAAGAATCTGCACCCCTGCTTCTGTAGATTGAAATTGACAAATTAATAAACCAATCTGTCCTTCTTTTAACATTGAGAACTATATAGCATGGTTGTAACCAATAGGCCTACCATGCTAAAACTTTGACATCAAAGGGCCACCTCTAAATATTATCCGATTTCCACCAAATTTTTTGTAAATTTTTTATCCATGAACCTAACAACTTGAAGGGGTGAGAGATTGAAATTTTCAACTTTCATTTTTAAGAGACACCCTATTGCACATCATAGAGCAGAGGCTTCGAAGAGTTTTGATCTTCTTGAATTGTCGCCATCATGTTGCAGAGCTAGTGGTTTGGGTGGCAGTCGAAGCGAAAAATGGACAATGGCCCCAAAGTTCTCTATAAACGATTTAAGGGACACTGGAAGGATATCTATTGCAAGAATTTTCGACCAGCTTCAAAAGAAGATTCAGTGGAAGCACTGGTCGCATCAACCCGAGATGATGTTCTTAACTTTGCTCAAGTAAACTTGGAAGATAAGCAACTACGAGATGACTATCATGAATTGGAATTCCTGCACGAGGTGTTCTTTTCCGGGTGCCAGGCGCTACGCATCGTGCAAATTGGATGGTCAAGGTCATGACATGCAATTAAGATCTGGCTCTTTCATGACCAGTTCCAGATGACTGCTTCAGAGAAGAGAGGAATTCGTGATCTGGCAACTTTTGCAGTTATCATTCACCTCTAGGCCTGGATTACTGCCCCAATTGGAGTTGAAGTACCTCTGAACGACTTCCAACTAATGGTTGAACTCTAAAATACCCACATGAAGCCATTTCCAGCACAACAAGGAAAAACTTGGACTTCATCTATGTTACCTTTCTGAGGAGCTGGCTCTTTTGATTCAGGAGTGTCTGTGGAGATGAAGAGACTGATGTTAGCCACCATGGAAGATCCAGCCCCGGATCATCCACCAAAGCGACCAAAAGAGCACCGTGACCCTAGAGCAGTTCTGCATGATAAACATAAAACGACTCTTTTCCATGCTTTGCCTTCTTCAGACTTTCCCTGCACTGGGACCGTCAGAATGGGATGAAGAGGAAACGAAATACTCCACAGGCTTTGCACATCATCAATGGGTTGGCAGTCGTCAATGACAGGGCCGAGTGAGGCATGACCATCAATCAGGAAAGAATGAGAGTATGCTTCTGGACATTAGATATTAATTTTAACATAAATATACACGTAGAAAGTAGAAATTCTGTTTCATAAACAATACAAATTGATTAACCAGTCCTACAACTGATGATTAATTATTATGTAACATTACATTTCCAATTCTACGAAGTATCATTAATTTTCTAAACTTTAAAGCTCGAGGACCACCCCTAAATATTATCCAATTTTAATGAAATTTTTTGTAGAATTTTATTTCTATGAACCTAACAACTTGGGAGGGTGAGAAGGAGAAAAATGTAAAAACAATTTTTTGCACTATGCTCAGAGACACCCTAATATATTATTAGGTTTGGGGTATCGGTCGGAGCTTGATCCACAGGGATCGAACCCCCGTCCGCCTCTGTAAGGTGAGCGCCCCCTGTTGGCTTCGCCGGAAAATAGGGTTTGGACCGCTGAATTTTCAGCGTTTCGTGAGTGATGGGACTGGACCACTGGAGGACCAGTGTTTGATGACTGTGTTCCCCGGCGTTGCCAACGGTGGAGAATGGGGAGCCAATACCCCGCTGTACGCCTTCGAGACTCGAATGATTTGCTAGATCATTCGTTTCGTGTGGCCTCGAAGTGCCAGCTCTTGCCCGCTCGTAATCGAAGTTAGGATTTCGATCTCGGTGTTCTGAGAATCGATATGGCCCTGATGTTTCAGCCATGGAAAGTGAGTTAGGAGAGGAGGGTTGTGGGAAGCGAGCTCGACTCCTTCGCTCGGCTATTCTCACACTCCGACGGATAGGCGCTACATAAACTGAGGGTCCGCTAGGATCATAGATATTAGAATCCTCCTCAGGCAAGTCCGAGGGTTGGCCAGAATGGAAGGCTGAGGGATTCTGTCTGAATCCTGCCTCGGCGGAGGAGAGGCATGGGTTCGATGCGGCTCTCTCATCTAGGTCGTCAATTCTATCTGCTAACAATCTGTCATGATCAGAACCCCTCGACCGTCTTTCGGTTAAGTCGTCCAGTCTATTCGTCAGAGATTCTACACTTCCTAGCATCCTTTCTAACATGTTATTCATGTGTGCTAGAGCGGGTGATCTAGTTAATTCTCTCCTTATTTCCTCTCCTTCATCTACTTCCTCTACTCATCCCTCGTCCGACCCCGCTTCTGTTAGCGAAGAACGAGACATAATTAATTATTATACTGATTTATTTTTTAGGCAAACAGTTATTAGAACTACGCGACTATAATATAGAATGGACAATCTACGTTAGTTTTTATCAGCACAGCACTGAACCTTTACGCCTACTATAGAGATTTTAATGGATCGGCCCAATAATTCAAAAGGGGACAGAAAATGTTAGCGTTCGTTCTTATTTACTGATAGGCGGAGCTTACCAGCCTCGATTATTCGCAGCCCGGGCGAGATTCATAGGCTGGGAAACGGAGAGAGCTCTCGTGTGACGTCAGAGTTTCGCTGGCGTCGGCAGACAATGATTCGATTCCTTCGCTTTTACGCGTAGATTTATCAGATACGAAGGTGGTGCGTGTGAGTGGTCATTCCGATGCGATCGATATAGCACACGATAGCGAGGGATTATAACGAATTTACCAGATACTCGAATTCACACGTACGATATAAACGATCTTTTTCTACTCACAACGATGGTGGCTAAGGTTATCGGCTGAGCGCTGTCTCAGCGCTCCTCAGCACAGACAGAAAACGTAGGTTGGGGAGATAGACGCGGAGACGATTTCGACGTGGAAACCGATGCGGCGACGTTGGCGTAGGCTGAATGAACAGCCTCGTGAATAGTTGGACGCGAACGATGTGGCGTGGACCAATGCGGCGACGTTGGCGTCGGCTGAATGAGCAGACTCGCGCTGGTGGTGGCTGAGGCTCAGCGGCGGTGAAGTCTCATGGATTTCTCTGGGACGGACGGTGACAATTCGATGCGCGAAGGACGCGATCCTTCGAAGGCGATCGATGGTGGAAACCGAGGCGGCGATGCTCGGCTGAGTTGTAGGCTGGCTGACGGTTGACCGTGTAAGTCAAGACGGACAGCGGCTGTGGATGGTGGGATGCGCAGTCGATGTAGATGTCGGTTGAGTCGCAGACTGGCTGGGACAGAAGACCTCGTAGGCGATGCCCGTCTTCTGGAGTCCTGATCCCGTTGTGCGTCGGCGTCCTGCTCTTCCGACTCCTGTAGATTCCCGAAGATTCTTTCTCCTGGCAGATTAGGGACCAAACTGGTGAAAACTTGAGAATCCGTAGTATATAATCTAGCTTTCTGCAGCGCTTCCGGACGCAATGCGCCTTCAACCAATCAGAAGGGGCCTTGCTCTTTAGCGTCCCCGGCTCATTCGTTGAAACTCTCAGCCACTCAGATTATTCATTTCTGCGGCGTGCTGCGCTTGGCGTGGGTACACAGAGCTGTCAGAGCCGTGGTCACTTTGGCTCTGGATCGCACACGAGAAACATCTATTCTTCAGGATGGCCCCAAACAACTCATTTCCTGTTGATTTTCAGGTACGCGCTCAGCATACAAAGACTGAAAATGTAGTTAGGTTCACGGTGGGTATTTTTATCGTTCGACGTCGATAACTTTGCAACGATAGCGATTGATGATATTTTGGCGTCGAGATCGCCGTTTGCAATAGTTTTCTTAATAATCGAAAAATGATAGAAACCTGTGGCCGTTATACGGATTCCACACACACATATAAAGTCATATATACATATACTTATATATATATATATATATATATATATATATATATATATATATATATATATATATATATATATATGTCTAGCGCTACTAGCACCCTTAATGATTGGATGTCTTCAAATCGGTTGCGTCTCAACCCCTCGAAAACGCAATATATTTGGTTTGGCACTCGCCAACAGTTGGCAAAGATCGACCTTGTCTCCCGTGCCACTGAATTCCCTTCCTTTACTTTTTCTTCTTCCTTTCGTGACCTTGGTGTTATTTTGGACCAGGAACTTTCTTTAACTGAGCATGTCCATAGGCTGACGCGTGCTTGCAATTACCAACTGCGTCAGCTCCGAGTCGTTTTGCGCTCTCTTTCTTTTCTGCAGCCTCTACCTTGGTTCACGCATTTGTTGTAAATCGCTTGGATTACTGCTCTTCTCTCTTTGTTGGACTCCCTCAGGTCCGTCTTTCTTGTCTGATAAGGGTTTTGCAGACGGCTGCACGCTTGGTTGGGAGTGTCTCCTGCAGATATGACCATGTTTCCATATACATGAGAGATGTCCTTCATTGGCTCCAAGTCCAGCAGCGCATCCTTTATAGGATCTCCTCAATTATGACCTGGCAATGTGTCTTAGGCCGGGCACCGGCTTACCTTCGCGAGTTCTTTACTCTTACCTCTGCTTGTTCGGGGCGCAGATCCATGCGCTCAGCATCCCGGGGAGACTTCGTTGTTCCTTACGCTCGTACCGATATAGCACAGCGTAGGGCATTCTCGGTGGTTGGTCCTGCCGTTTGGAACGATCTACCTCTTGCGATTCGCTCCCTTCCTAGGGATCTCTCTGGCTCCTTTAACAGTCTCCTTAAGACATTTCTTTTTGACCGGGCCTGGGTCGGGAGTGCCTCTGAATAGATTCCTTGAAGGGGCGCTATATAAATGATTTAGATAGATACAGGGCTTATTCTAACGTGCAGCTGGACACAAAGTGTGTAGTTGGAAAAGAAGTTTGTGCAGTTAAAATTAAGATTTTGTGCAGTTACTTTTGTGCAGACCTAATTGTGTAAATCAACAAAAGTAGCTAATGATTAAGCTAGTGGTAAAATATAACATACGTTTAAGTGCAGTGAATTCACGTTTAAACTTAAATTGACTGCTTACGCTACTGGCATAATGGTCAGATGATGCCAGAAAGCGAACTACTTGTTTCAGTGTCATATGTCGAAGAGTTTCAATATTGTCCATTTCAAGTATCTCCCAAAACTCAAGAGATAGCTCGGATAAAGCCAGGTCAGGACATATCATGTTGTGTACTCGTTCCAAATTTGCCGACGGTTGTAGAGTGGCAAGAAACTTCGTAGCCTACTCATCAGTTCAGCATCAACATCAAAGCTTGGGTCAAGGAACTCAACAAAAGAGACATCCACTTCTTTACCAACAGCATTGGCATCTCCGCAATCGGAAACGTATTGGCGATGTTCCTTGCGGCGTTTCTTAGTACTTTTCGTTAGCTCAATATCTTTCAGTGTCTTCGTTACGCCATCAGGCTGTACTACAATTTCCTTCTTGAAAGTCTGAGTTCACTCTTCAGGCAAGTCATCTTTTGTTAAAGCTAGCAGCCGTGCTATTTATCGATTTAGTAATCTTTTCGACGTCGAGGACAGTGAAGCCATCTTTTTGTAACAGCTTCTGTTGTACCGGTATACCGGTACTGTTATATGTGGCTAGGGCGACCAGATTCTGAAACCAATTTATCTGATTTGTGGTAGATTTCCAAGCAAAGTTAAAACGGCGAACTCTGCATCAGATTGTCAACAAAAGGACAGAACATGATGATTTATGATCCCTTATTTTCGATTGAAAGAGAACCCATAAATCAGATCTCAGTCAGTCCTAAATGCAGCTGCGAGATTAAAAGCACGTCTGCCACGCTACTCACGCATTTTATCCTTCATGTTTGACCAACTACACTGGCTTCCTCTCTCTTCACGTATTAAGTTCAAAATCCTCATTCTGGTGTCCAAGACACAGCTGGGTCTCGCCCCCAAATATTTAATAGATGTAATTCAACGACCTCTTTCTGTCTCCTCGCATCGTCCACTTCGCTCTTCGAACAGATTGGATCTTTTAGTTCCTACTTCTAGAACAGCTACAGTAGGCCCTATGGCATTTTGCCTCAATTGGTCCCTGTCTCTGGAATACACTGTCTCCTTCTACTCGCTCTCAAACTTTAATAGGTAACCTCTCGTCCTCTTTTGCTTTCCTCAAGACTTATTTCTGTTCTCTTGGCCTTGCGCACTGGAGGGCCTCTGAACGGTTCACCCTACTAGAGGCGCTTTATAAATGTTTAAATACAATACAATGAGTATAATTATGCTTTGCAGCAGCTTCTCCAATTGATTTACTGCAGGCCTCTTCGAATGCTTCAAGAACCCCATTGCACCCAAGCTGCAAGGTTCGCTGGCACCTAAATGGGGTGCTCCTCTGTACCAACTTTCGTAATCACTTTCGCAATTACGTAAATCTTATCAATCTGCTTACGGTCTACAGTTCCATCGTATCGTATGGATAATGCCAATACACCACTTGTTAGCCTTTTGGCAAGAATTTCTCGGTGGCTTGTAAGAATTCTTTGTGAGATGCTAACGTAAAGTACTGAAAGTCTAAGTCTTGCTCAGTTACCATTTTATTGCTGTTCCATGAGAAAGCAGACGCAATAGTGCTGACAACAATCTTTGCCAGAAATGAAAGCGCACTTGGAGTTAATTTCTTTGCATCTCTGTATGTAGGCCTATGCACGAAGATGCTGACGACTTTGTCTGCCATTTTCTCATTGACCTTTGAGATTGCTTTACCCATGTCAGACGTCTTCACAGATTCTACCGGCGATTAAGGTTGTCATACGAAGAGCTTTCAAGCTCTGTTGCAATTGTTGCTGAACTTTTTCATTTCGAGAAATTACTCCGGACACCACTGTCACACCAGAGCAATATGTGGCATCTGACTTTTATAGAAAAACTTTTTTTTACTAAATCTGGAAACTTACAGCAAGCTGTACTGCTTACGTAGTAATAAAATTGAAAAATTTATATTTTTTTACACACTAAAACATTGCAAAAAAGGCTAATTCAATATTTGAGATGTCATATCTTTTCAGCTTCAGAAGGCATACCCCTTACCAAAGCTTTTGCCCCTGGACCTTACTGGGAACACAGCCACCAGACCACCTAATTCGTCCCTCATGTGCAGTTGAGAAAATTCCTTAGAATAAGCCCTGGATAGATAGGTAGATAGATAGATATCTAATTATATATATACATTTAACGTGTGACATATATATACGTTGTCCGAGACCTTGGTGTGATGTTATATATGTCTAATATATATATATATATATATATATATATATATATATATATATATATATATATATATATATATATATATATATATATATATATATGCAATGCCACCTATTGCTCTGGTGTGACATATATATATATATATATATATAGTTCATTAATAGTTCAATAATTATTTGACTAATAATGCTTCTCAAGTCTCCCATGGCAAAGCCATGGGAGACTGGAGAAGCATAAATTTCATAAATATTTGAAATCATTGTTATTATACATTTTAATTCAAATGATTCTACCAGAGATTTTCGTTCTGTGGAATGAATATGTGAATGTTATAGTTCTACTCTCTCCATTTTGCTTTGTTAAACTACAAGTTTCAAGTATTTTAATACTTATCACTTTTCACTTAGAAGTATTCGTCGTCTAACCCAGTGTATCGCAAACTTTCCTCTCCTTTCTATCTAAATTAACAGAACGAATTGTACTTTCTCGGCTAAATGACTACCCGTCTTCGAATTCACTTCTTAACCCCCACCAATCTGGCTTCACTAAACACCACTCCACAGGAACTTTACTTGCCTCTCAGTACAATAAACTGGACTCTGCCGTCAGCCATCAACAAGTCTCCTGCCTCTGTCTTCTCGACATCTCCGCCGCATTTGACACCATTGATCACAGCATCCTTCTTCAACGACTTTCTTCTTTGCATATGTCTCCGAGTAAGTAAGTAAGTAAGTATGTTCTTTATTGAACCGCTCGCAGACGCACTGCGGCTTACAAAATACAAGCATGCGAAACGAGACGCAATGAACAAAATCAGGGAAACCAATAGATAAGTTAAATGATGATAAATTGGTGATGATGAAATTAGGTTAGATTTAACTAATGAGTGGTATGATATCGTGCAGTTGTGAACTATGATGCAGTGGGCAAGATCTTTGTGATTCGCCTCTTGCTGACCTAAGACTTAAGAAAAACAGATAAACGTCACCCATAGGCCTATACTTCACGGGTGAAGGACACACCTTTCTTAAAAGCCAACATATAATATTTATTAGGTTCATAGCACGATATCAAGCATGAATCATGTATCAGAACGATGAATGAGCTTAAGAAAAGACCAAATCTGAATTAAAATGATAACTACACTCTTTTGTTTGAATTATGAGATATTCATATCAGGGACAGCGAAGTCTCGTTTTACACATCCTCGCCTGTGTCCCGAACCAGAACGGCTGACGATATTTTTGGATCGGTACCCCAAGCCTGTGAAATTTTCTCATACATATTTAGCACTGGCATACTTGTAGAGTGACGCAATCAAAATCCGTATCGATGAGCCTGGAATTTCTATCATGTAAAAATGCGCGACCCTCAATCACTATTCATACGTACAAAGCAATAAGGCATAGAGAGCAACTCTGTCGCAATGCTAGCAATATGAACATACCTGCAAATGTTAATCAATAATGCAATTGACAAGTTTACTTTCATATCAGTAGACGAGCCATTTGTGAAACTGCAAGTTTTGAAAAAGAGCGACAAGCTTTGTATTGAAAGCAGCCATATATTAATACTAAGCCATAGTATTAATACTAAGCCATAGAATTAATACTATGAAAACAAGCATTGTACTGTATATCTAATTCGAATAAAAGTCCATTAAGGACTAGAAAAATTTCTATATATAAATTTTACATGTATAAGCAACCATGTGACGGTTGCATATACATATATACTGTATAATTCATATATAGTATATATTCAGCCTGTTTACCCACTGTAGCCGGATTTCTGATTTCCCTGATCTATCGAATTTCGAACAGGATGCTCCAACGCTTTATATTTTCGGAAAACAATTTAACTTTAAAGCGACCACCGGCGTAATAGAGGTCACTGTATGACTAGACTAAGCGTCAATCGTGTGGCTAACTTATGCTATATTTATCATTTTGAATCTGGTTACCCACCGTAGCCTGACTTCCGGTTTAGATGAATATTGGTTTTCGACGGGGCTTCTCCAACTGAATACTTTCTGCAACACACTCTTTTTTGAAGCGAACATCGATTGATGTCACGTGCTTAACTATAATAGCGCGAAATCATTAACTGGATTAGATAAACTTTTATATTGCAAAGCAGAGAACATTTAAGATTATCATGGAAGTTTAAGTCACGGAATTCTAACAGTGTGCATCATTTAGAAACGAGTAAAGCATTTTTCAAGATATAGACAAACCATTTAGGTGTCACTGATCCGTCAGCTTCATTCGAAATGATCATCATTAGTACATTTTTAAATAATTTAACTGATTGTCGAAATAACTGTTATTATTACGACAACGACAATGGATAGTTTACTGCAAGGCTTGGCTGGAAAGCTGGCGCTTTGCATGCTGTGTTCTGTAGTCGATGGTAGACCTCCGGCATTCGGTGCTATATCGCCATTGCAGTTGTCCCTATCGCACAGGCAACCGATGACAGTTTCAGTCGATCCATCTGGACTGGAAATTCGGCCCACAAAACAGCAGGTGGTGCCGTACTTGTAGAATGTCGCATTGTTCTTCTCTTCGTGTTCTCTGTACATCTGGCATCGGTCTGCTTGAGAACGTGTATCGTTCACGCAGCTTCGCTCGTAGGTAAAATATCCTAAAATATTAATCGGTTTATCAATCAGCTCCTTGGATGAAGAAAAAGTAATTTCTCTCATACCTGGACTTATCTGTTGGTTTTTGACACCGTTGATCACAAAAATACTTCTTTATCGCTGGTCGATCTATCTCAATTGCTTCGATTCTTGCATTCACCGAACAATTCGCCATATCAACACACTCTACGCCAATTGCGTATATCACAAGGCTCTGTACTGGGCAGATTCTTGCTTACATTATATATGCACTCTGCTCACCACTAACCGACAGCAATCTTGACTACTACTTGTACGCTGACCATGCCCAATTATTCATTTAATTTGATATTCTTTCATTCTGAAAATTTATGTAGCGCCCTTAATTACCTACTCAGGAGCGCTCTCAGTCCAGCCACGGCTAAAAAAGAGACTTGAGTGATTTATGAAACGCAGGCAAATTGCCCAGAGGTAGTAGTCGCAGTTCGAGCCGGAGCCCATTCCAAGTGGATGGACCACAACTGAGAAAGCCCGGCGCTGCTCAGTAGAAGATCGAGCACATGGGACCAAGAGCTCCCCTCTGGTCGAGGAGCGAAGTGCCCGACGCGCTACGACGTCGGACATGGGGAGGGGGGCAAAGCTCGCGAAGGTAAGATGGAGCTCAGCCTAGAAGACACCAAGAGACTAAGGCATCGATCCTATAGGAAATAGGCTGGCAATAGGGAGCCTGTGCAGCACACCGCACTTATAGGCAGAAACAGAAGCGTACTTTGGGATACGCGCGACGAGTCGAGCAGCTGAGCATAGAACCCGATCCAGACGCCCTAGGACTCCGAATGGGAGATGGCTAGGTCCACGTCTAGTACTGCTCTCAATGTGTAGTCACTTCTATTCGGATTCTTATGCGATCGAGTAGACACTTTGGAGATTACACCAACCATTCGTAAATTTTGTGTGTTTGCACAGGCGCTCGAAGCTTTGTGATATTGAACTAGTCTATCAACCCCACTAATAGTGTGCATGCATTCTAGAATTCCAATAATAATTTTAGTTAATATAGGCCTATTATCGATGCTGATGACGTCGAAGCAGATTTTGAGAAGCAACTGACATTTTATTGCTTCCATTGTGAATTAAATTTTCATTCTCGTAGCTTGATAAATAAAAGATTTAAACTGATACAAGAAACCATCGATAACCTGTGCCTCTTTTGCAACTGGGAAATCTTGAATTTCGTGATAGAAAATGGCTTGGAATGTCTTTGTAGCCATTAAATACAGAGAATTTCTACTAAAATAAGCCCTTTTTCCTTCTATATTTTTCTTGCTTATATTTGTGAATCAAGAGAAATCCGAACGTTTAATCTTCTTCCATATGCCAGGAACTGCTGGAAGGTAAGGTTGCCTTGTGCTCAGAACCCAAACGCCAATCGTTTGTTGGTTATGCTCATTACAGCGGCAAAGCGTCAGGCAACTCAGCACATGATGTCATCCATAAACTCTAGATGGGAATCCGATTCTTCATCATCTAACGCTCCACACTAGGGTGGAGTGAAAATGGCAAAAAAAATTTTTTTTAAGCAAACGTTTTCTAATAGCGATGGAAAATTGCCAGCATGTGAGTGTAAATAGTCCTCAAAATATTGTTGATTTTGCTTTGCGTCTTCTGCCCTCTACCGACGGTTTTATAGTTACAATATAAAATTCTTTGAATAACGTCAATGTGGTGCATTATTTTTCTTTTTCTTCAACTGACTGTCTCCGAACAGTTACAATTCATGAAATACACGTTCAAGTCAGTTGCGGAAATCGCCTCTGGTTTGTTACAGGATTATATAATTGTAACCAGGGACGTAACTTTGGTCTAAAAAGGTGGGGGTACCAATTTCTTACATACAGGAAGCAAGACGTTGACTGCGATATCTGGGAAGGCAAAATAATAAAATATTGATTGGCATTGTGCATAAAGTGGGGGGTACGGTACCCCAGCGCAAAAAGTGGGGTGGGGTACGGTTACCCCTCGTTCCCCCGACAAATTACGCCTATGATTGTAACGCCTAATGAATGCAGCGACATCACTCAAAGGAAGAAAATTAGGAGAGAACGAAAGAAGTACCAAAGCTCTGTTCAAGCAGGATGCGCCCGCATACCACTGTGAGTGTTGAGGGGGGTTTTCCAGAGAGTAATCCAAAAGAGGTCCGAGTCTGGTTTCGTTGGGGGGGGCAGATCAAGAGAGGACGCAGAGCAGCTGTGACGGTGGGTGTTATTTAGGGCGAGAAGAATTGGAAGCAGAGGATCAAATGAGTCAGGGTAGGAGTAGGCCCTACTTGAAAAGGTGAGACTTCAGTTTGGAGTGGAAAGCCCGGAGATGGATAGAGGAACATGAGGAGAAGGATGGAGGACGGGTTGGAATGATGATGGGAACCAAGAATCTGCGGAATTCAAGGGGGAGATCGTTCCAGAGGCGTGGTGCTCTGTTGGATATGCCTGGGTTGGAGAACTCGAGATGAGTAGTGACCGGAGATCGAGAAAGACTGAAATAGGAGGAGGATCGGGTGGAGCGGGTTGCCTGGATGGTGAAGAGACCACAGAGGTACTTGGGCTGGATATATTGTAGGGAGTTATAGGTTAGTGATAGGACTTTGAAGTGGATTCACACTGGGATTTTTAGCCAATGTAGTGATTTGAGGATGAGAGTAATATGATGATGTTTGGGCATTCTCGTGACAGCCCTGGCTAGTGACTTTTGGATGAGTTGCAGACGCTTGATTTGGGTGGATTCAAGGTTGAGGAAGAGGGAATTGCTGTAATCAATGAACAATAGAGGTAACAATGGTAGAGGCAGTTTTAAGGTCGATCTTGGGCCGGATGCGACGAAGGTCACAAATGTGCCTGAAGCAGGAGCGCGAGAGGTTGGAGATGTGGTTAGAGAAGGAGAGGTGTGGATCACAAGTAATGGACGGGGTGGGGGGGGGGTCCGATGTGAAAGTTAAGAAGCGATGAGTTAGTCTATGGGTGTATGGAAGGTTAGGGCTTTTCTTGATATGGTCAGGATAGCCTAGGATTATGAATTCTGTTTTGGAAAGGTTAAGGCAGAGGATATCGGATGACATCCATTGTGATATTAGGTTAATCACGTTGAAATATTGCATCGACGGTAGAGGGCAGAAGATGTCATTTGAAATTTAAAATATCTGGTGTGTTTCTTACTCTACCTAAGTTGCATCTTTTGCCCACTATTAGAATTCATTTATTTAAAAATAATTTTTCACTCCACCCTACTCCACACCCTACTAAACACTCATCTCAGATTCATTTTATAGATTTTTTATTACTTATTTACTTACCTCGTTACTTGTAGCTGTACAGCCTGTAACTATAATCGAAAATTTATAAAGCTTGCTTGCTTGATTTCAGTGAATACTTTCTGGCTTGCTTATTTACTCTTATCTTCTATGTAACATAAATTCATGTGACAAAACCCGAAAATGAATGCTTTACCTCCAGAATCCGTGTTATTGATAAATAAGATTGAACACACTGGTCCAGTGCATTTCGGAGCACTTGTTGCACTGAAAGGTTCAGAGCACGTCGATTCTGCAGGCTGCAAACTACTATACAGGCATTCGTAACAAGAGACTGCATCTGAACGTTCAACCATTGATCCGACCAGTACGAAAAGCAACGCCAGAACGTTTGTCATCTTCCCTGGAAAACACAAGAAACGGCGATAAATGAACAGCTATATCCCTTGTGGAACGTTGAGGAGGAGTCTACTCACAGCTCTTCTGCCCTAAATCCGGTAATCGATGAAACCCAAGTTCTTGGACACGAGACCAGCGTATCGCAGGACTTGATTTTACTTCCAAAATTCTACTGTTTGGTGACAGAAGCAGGTAGGCTATAAGTACAAAACTTGTGTAGGGTTACGCGTATCTCCGCTCGTCAGACGCGAACACGTAATCTTTAGAATACTGAAATTGTATTTAATATATAACTGTATTTTCTATATTGCCCTCCAACCAAGGTTAAGAAGTGTACATTAGTATACGATAGAGCACCGATGACGCTGAGCAACTGGGAGTGAAGGACTTGCTCAAGGTCCTTACACTGTATCTGCCTGAACCCGTAGTTTGCCAACAGACTGTCATCTGCCTCTGTTATGAGTATCACGCGCTGATTCTGTGATCCTTACTACGAATTCTGTTAATAATAATGCACCCACCATCAGTATGTAATTCGGAATGTGGGTTACCCTAACTTAGCGGGGCTTGCGCCCCTTTTGGGTCGCCCTTGTTCCATGATCAGTGCTTATTGTGTTAATTTACCTTTTTAATAAATGTAATAACAGTGAGTGTTTCAATGTGAATGTTTTAATGTTTTACATTGTATGATGTTACATGCACTGCTCACGGTACAATAAAGACTGATTTGACTGATTTGAAACGTTACAGGCCAATCGCTCTAACCAATCGGCCATCGATTGAATGTAGAATGCTTCATCGCATCGCTCCTGTTTCATGATATTATTCACTTTTTACGTCTACAATTATTGTAGAAATGCATTACTTACAGAACAAAGACAAGTGAGGCAGTTGAATTACTACGCAGTTTTGTACAACTGATGAAAGAATATAACCTTGGCGAATAGTTAACCTTTTGCTGAGTAGTTCCAGTGAACTTTAGCAGTCCGAATTAAGATGTAAGACTACCGAAAATTAGCAACCTCTTTTATAGCTTTGTTTGTACAAATTTACACAATCACATGAGACAACAATTTGTCAATATATTTATAAGTCTGGGTTTTACCAACTGCTTTGTAGGCGTGTGATTTACAGCCTGTGGAACGCATATAAGATAGGCCAACTTTCACCAGTAAACAAATCTAAATCTCAACACGTCACCATTATGAATACTGCAATGTAGGCCTCTACAGACTTTAATAGTTAGTAAGCCTGTCATTTTATGCAAAGTATCCAGGTGTCTCTAGCAAGTCAGCTACCTGCGCGTACAATTATACAGGTAAAAGCTTAGAAGGACTTGAATAATTTATTTTACTTATACGTCTCTGGGTGGTGTAAATGTGTGAAAGCGCGAGATGGCCAGGTCTACGAAGCATTGGTACATTGGTCCATTTCAGGTATATGCAACTGATCTCCTGCCGATTTCAGACCATAAGCATTATTATTGATTTATTTTACAGTTACAAGCAACGAATTAAGTGAATAAGTAATAAAATAAATCTGTAAAACGAATCTGAGATGAGTGTTTACCGGCGTAGGGAGCGTTTCATGTTGACGATTCGGATTCCCATCCTACACACTAATCTGTATGCAATGTCATGAAAAGCCTGATGAGAGTCATACATACCTGAACCTGAATTATTGGACTCACTTGCACGAAAAATAAGCTCTTCATATCAGAGAAAATGCTTCTGTATATGTCCTTTCACGTCGTGGCTTATGCTCCCACCCTAACTAAAAACACTGGGTAATCTTAACCATAATCGTAATCTCAAAATTGCTACAGAACCAAAAATGCACAGGAATCGGTTACTAGCAGGTTCTTATTGAAAAGAAAATTATATTTTTTGCCCCGAGGTTATCGGGATACCTCAGGGACTTCAACATTACTTGCAGCGTAGAATTGTCTGGAATGAACCCTATTATTATTACTATTATTTTTTTAACGCCCGAGGTACGAAAATCCCTCAGGTTCTAAGAAACTATAAAACAGAAGTGTGTTTAAGCTTGGAGCACGCCGTCCTCGTCTCCGGGGTGTGGTGTGAAGGTGCCTTTAAAAGCAATTGCGTTGAAACGTTGGAGGCAAAACTATTATTATTATTATTATTTTTTTTTTTTTTTTTTTTTTTTTTTTTTTTTCCCGAGGTACATATGATCCCTCGGGAGTTCAAAAATTAGGGGGGCATTGTTCTGGAATGGCTAGTCTTCGCAGATGGTTTTATCGGTGCAAAAGGTGCTAACAAAAGCGACAGCATTGAAGCGTTGGATTGCCATAGATAAGCGCTGATAAAGGAAAGTAGTCTCTCTATTGTCTCCTGATATTTGGGCCAGGCGGTAGCCGAGGAGGTTGATCAGTGCAAGGCCTTCCTGATTTATTGGACCCAGAGTTTCAAAGGCCAAGGGCACAAAGCAATATGATGACAAAATGGCAGTATATTTGGATGTTTTTCTGTCCGCTGCTATCTCGGCAGCAGCCCCTGCAACCTCAGCTGATCTGGTGCGGTATGATTCTGCCAGGGTGTCAATAACAGTGGCGTCCCATGCAAGGCATTTACCACCCTCCCACGGGATAAGAGTTACCCCATCAGGACGTCTCCCATCAGACCTGACAAGTCCAGTGGGCTCCTTTGTGGCTGGAAAGCCAGCTTTGGTGAGGCCACGCCAAATGATGTCGTTTAGTAGAGCATGTCTGGCAGTGCGACCTGGCCCGAGGCTGCATGACATCCCATGTGAGCCGTCCTCTTGGACCGTCGCTCCACAAGGGCATTCGTGAGGAGCACATAAATCCGCCCCGAGGCGCAGTCCTGTTGCGATACGGACTGCTTCGTCATTTAGCCTCAGTTATTATTATTATTATTATTATTATTATTATTATTATTATTATTATTATTATTATTATTATTATTATTATTATTATATTATTATTATTATTATTATTATTATTATTATTATTATTATTATTATTATTATTATTATTATTATTATTATTATTATTATTATTATTATTATTATTACTATTACTATTATTAAAAAGAACAACAGACGGCAGTCTTATAGTTTTGAGTAAAAATGTTTAGTCTAAACCTCTAATTAGAGATACGAGGTCACACAGAAATGCGAAAGCGGAGATCGGTTAGTTACTCGCCAGGTGAAGAGCAGTTAGATATACAAATTCTTGAAAGCCAATGAGAAATAGTGAGTTTTGAGACGTTTCTTAAAGGAAGAGAAAGAGCTCGAACTTCAGACACACATTGACAGCCAGATAGGTCATATTCGGTTCTGGATAAACCCTAAGGGTCCTAAGAGATACGGACGAACGACAAAGAAACGGTACTCAGTCTTCATGGCCAGCCCAACGCTAAAAATGTACCACTTGTTAATGTCCGTTTTTTAACTTTTGTTATTATTCACGTCGGGGCTGAAAGTCTTCGGGCTTCACAGATCTCGATTTAGTCTGGTCGCTTTACTGTGCTGTTTGGAGGCTAACAGGAACTGATGCCTCTTACATTACGAAGATGACTTCATGGAGGCTTGCGGATTAAATCTGAATATAAATTAGTTTTTATATATCAGAGTGCAGCTAACAAAGCTCAGATGCAACACGTTGGTTTCACGGAATTTGAACTTCTGGCAGGAGCAGATTGAAACCGTTTTGCCTGACGGAGCCAAGACAGCTGCGTATTTTATTATTACTACTATTTTATTATTACTGCTACTATTATAATAATGATACCAATATTGTTGATGATATTCGTTATTGTTATAATTGTTCTTATTTTTGTTATTGCTTTTGTTGCCGTCAGCTTTGTATAGCTAATCAGAACATTTTACATCGCGTATCCGCCTTTAATCGCTCCCTTATGGCAGGCTGAGCTGAGAATTAGCAGCGTCCGTAGAAGTCTAATTCAACACCAAGCGTTCTGTATAAGTCTAAGCTGTAACAGGTAGAAAGCTGGTCAAATTCGTCAACATCAGGGCTGTAGTTGTAAAATTACAGGTGAGTATACGCTACCGGCTAGATTTCCGAAACAAATTAGAGGTGAGTATACGCTACAGTATTTTGTGAGTATACACTACAGTATTTTAATGTAAATAAATATAAATATTTTGTGAGGTGACTATACGGTCTCTAGAGGTGAGTATACGCTGTATACCCGCGTATACCCTCGACTACAGCCCTGGTCAACATGTAACTGAGGTAAACAAATTTCAAGATAAGCCCACCTTCCCGTTAATCAGCAAAACTATTTCCATGTGATCAGAATGAATCATGCATACAATTAGCAATATTATGAAAATCAAACCCAGGCAGAAGAGAAAACATGTTTTGAACATTCCTTAGTTCAGCTGTAAAATATCAAACAGTCTCGGATGTTGTTGTCTCTGTGTTAAGCAGCTCATTGCAACGTAGGTGTAAAATATGCAGGACTTTGCACAGTAGGATTACTTGCCGTGGTCAGATATTAGTAGGCTAGTTGCTCTACTTGCCAAATCTAGACCTAAGAAATCATATGACTGTCACCAAAAGCCTTCATTTGAAAATGGCAGGTTTTCTTAGTAACAAGGAACGATTATCGTTATTTTTATTCCACGTCATTACACGCTTAGTCGCGTGCACAATACAATACAATACAAATAAACTGTCATTTATATTTTCCTGACAAAGTGCATTTGAAACCTGGTAAACATTAAGCGTTGTAAAGAGACTAGAAGAGATAAGTTTCCGGTTTAGAGCTGAAGATAGTCTAGGAAAGAGGGAGAGTTGCAAACATAAGAGAGTTCCTAATGTAGGGACCAGTATCTGTGAATAGGCTATATGACGGTCTAAGAACAGACGTGTATCAGGAACTAGGCCTATATACTTTCCAGTAGATGCATTGAGTTTGATTACCTAAACTACTAAGAAAGTTTTAAAATCTATCGGGCAAAATATCTGAAGTAAATTTCTATTCCCGAGTCTTAGCATTGTTGAACCAGTAATCGGATTCTCATTTTCTTTTCCTATCTAAGACTAGAATAAGTGATAATGTTGATGTTGATGATGATGTTGAGCTTTCTCGGTTGCTGGATCAAGTATCTGTCGAGTCTAATCTGTTCGCTCTTGACTTAATATTTTCCGTTTTCAAATGATTGATCAACCGTATGCTACCTCTTTGTCTTAATGGAGTTATTTATAGATATTAACATGATTATAGTCTGATTTTGAAGCAAAATTTGTGTGTGCCTTGTGCATTTGACGCCGGCACAATAGAGGTTGTTGATTAATAAACACGGAATATAGCTTAACAATGCAGCAAATAAAACAGACATCAAACATATCTTAGTCACAGTCTAACTTCTGGGTTTTAATCTATTGGAGTTTGACCGGACTTCTCCAACGGAACACAAACTGCTGACTACGCCTCATACAGAAGCAAAGACAGGATCGCCTACAATTTCTACCGTCTTAAAAACTAATTGCTCTGCAACATCGTGTCTCTGATTTAGAATAAACACATTTACTCAAAACTATAAGACTGTCGCCTGTTGTTCTTCATATTCATCTTAAAATCACCAGCATTATCTTTATAATTGTCTTATTCTTCTTTGTCTTCTTTTACTGCTTCATTTTGTGGCTGCTCATCATCATCATCATCATCATCATCATCATCATCATCATCATCATCATCATCATCATCATCATCATCATCATCATCATCATCATCATCATCATCATCATCATCGTCATCATCATCTTCATCATCATCATCATCATCATCATCACCACCACCACCACCACCACCACCACCACCATCATCATCATCATCATCATCATCATCATCATCATCATCATCATCATCATCATCATCATCATCATCATCACATGCATGCTTCAGACTCGTCGGTCATGTGTTTGGCTTCCATTTAGGCGTGGATTTATTATCAAAAAACCGGATGTTGATGCCTGGTAGGACTTCACATTTGATGCTCAATATTAAGAATTCGCTTTTAAAAACCGATTAGCCTGAGCCTTGTTTCCAATATCCGACCGGATGTTTCTGGTACTGCATAGAAACCTGCTGTGTAAATAAAACAGTCACTTCTAAGGCATGGGCTGTAAAGCTACAATTATTTAAATCTAAATACAGAAATCCTCGGTGCTGGAAATACCCAGGCAGTTAATTGTGTCTGGTATTTCTGTACATTCAACATAAGCGTTTGCTGAATAGAATGGAAGTTGGATACGAAATCATTTGTATGCAACGGTGAATGCCTCAAAGTGTGTGTGTCGGTCTTGGTAGCTGAAATCATTAAACAATATCAAGATTGGACGATCTTGGTGCAATTTGTGTGAAACTGCACAGCACTCTTTGAGAAAAGGTGATGGTCTGTGTTTTAATATGCAATCATGGTTTTAATTCTGTCATATGGTAACGTGTCTTGCATATCTGATTCGTATAAATTCTCCTTTGAAGCGAAATATTTAGCTACTCATCACCATGGCAACTGATTTCCAAGCGTAGCCCAGTCCTGATTCTCTGAAAGTCTATTTGTTTTCGACTGGACCGCCTCCAACTGATTGTATTTGTAAATACAGTTTAACCATGGAAAAGGTAAGTTTTAGGACTTCTTGGCTTTGTTATGTCATAAAATCATTAATTACCTTAAATGACCATCGACTAAAGTCTTGTGTATGACAATAACGGAAGTGTGGAAGTTAAATGATTAGATCTGACGGGTAAAATTTGTATAATAAAGGAGACTACGAAATTTTGTAACATTTGTTATGCTGTAATCGGTCGGTAGATCAGCGTTGCAGTCGTCCTTCTGGCAGAGGTAATAGATACCAAGTACCGGTACTTGGTATCTATTACCTCTGCCAGAAGGACGACTGCAACGCTGATCTACCGACCGATTACAGCATAACAAATGTCGGATTCTTAGTTAAGCCTATCAGCAAATTATCTATTGTGGATGTCGCAATAATAACAGTACTTTCGAAAATCATTTGGATTATTTGAACATAGGAAACAATTTGATGTTGATTCTTTATAAATGCTCTATTGGGTGTAGTTATCTTATCAAATGCGTAGTTTAATTTGCTTATAAATAATACATACTGTTAGAATTTCGTGAATTCAACGAAAATCATAAACAAATTTTACGTTGTTACAAAATTTCGTAGTCTCCTTTATTATAAAAATTTTACAATAGAGCACGCTGTTGAATATACAAGAAATAGAAGCGAGTTGCCTTCAAATAACAGGTATACATACGTTTCCACATGACTGCAGACTCTAGCATAATGTCATAGTAGCATGGTAATAATAATACTGTGAGCTCTGGAAGAAAATAAAGCTAGGTTGCAGGACCTGGCCAGTGGCCATATAACGTGTTGGGTCACTCAACCGGAAACTCGGTGGGTCAGCAGTGAGTGATTTATAGCAAACTGGTGATTTTCTTTCTATCTCTGTGTGCCTTCATTTTTGTCCTTTACTTTCTACGCACATGTACACGGACATGTTGGTCGCCTGGTTTTATCGATCGCCGAATAGGCTAATAATGTGACCGAGTCGCATTTTCAGAGTTATTTGCATGAGGCTACTAAGGATTTGAGTGTTTTGCTTAGACCCGAATGACATCAGTTCTTCAATGCCAAAGAACTGTGTGACTCTAACAAAATGCATCACGGCTGACTTACTGTTTGGACCTGTGTAGTTTAGAAATATCCATTGACATGTTATCCCGTTGCATTTCGGAGCAACTGTTGCACTGATAGGCAGAGTGCACGACGATTCAGGTAGGCGACTATCATAGCCGCAGTCGTAGCAAGAAACCGCATCTGAACACTCGACCATTGAGCCGATCAGTACGAAAAACAACGCCACAACATTATGCATCTTCTCTGGGAAAGTTACATAACATAAGACACTGCGATCAACATTCATGCAACTTCCATCAGTACGATTCAAATAACGTAAGTATACAAGTATTGAAGACGCTCATTTCTTGCCTCCCCTGGAATAAACCATTCAGCAAGGTTAGATTCTCTAATAAATGGACGCATCCCAGAACTCTTGAATATGACAACAGCGTAACGCAGGACTTGCCCATTTATTGCCAAGCCTACCAGATACCAAATACCACAGCTACGTTAAGACGACACCTCTGTGCAATGACTTTCCCAGGGTCGCCGTACGAAGTCCAGGAAACAGGCGTGAACTCTTAATGTTCTAAATTACAGACCCAATGCTTCAACCGAATACACGACCGTTTTTAAAGATATTATTAACTTTGTAAGCTTACAAGTTTATAACTGTATTACTGACACAACGAAGGCATTTGAAGCAGTTTAATTTATGCACAGCTGTGTTTAATTGATGAGAGACACTAACCTCGCCTTGGTCATTCAGACCAACCTGTTGCTAAGTAGACCTGGTTCTGGTGTCCTCTTACAGCCTGAACTAGTAAGAAATACAATATAGCGGGAATGCGTAACGTCTTTTATAGCTTGGTTTGTGTTAACTTATGAGATAACATGACGCATGGCTAAATGCGTGCTCCGGTGTCTATAATAGAAATCTGCAGGATTTTACCAACTGCTGTGTAGAGATATAAATTACTACAAGCAGAACGCATAGCAGAGTTGTAAATCCGTAACCAAGACAGAATATCAACATATCTTTCGATTTTTTAATATGCAGCAATAGGACGGCTATGAGTACTTCCTATTGAGTAGGAAGTTGTCTAAAGCAAGCTACACGCGTGTCTTAAGCAAACTGCGCTAGCCGAACATGCATTAGGCCTATACGGAGGCACTATAAACGACCTACGTAGGCGCACTTGTGTAAATAATTAGCGTGCCATTGTACATAATTATTTCCCATTATTGCGTGATGGCAAGATCACGTTGGTTCATTTCACATATCAATGTAACTCACATCTTGTACATTTATAATGAGTCAGTGGCAGACGCGCCTTACTGCGTGTATCGAAGCCAAAGGAGGACTTTTCGAGCACAAATTACGGCTTAGTTTCCTTAGTACTTCTAACATGATAGATGCATTAGCCTTTTTTAAAGTTTCATTGAAATTTGAATTGTTATTAATTTTGCATGCACCTTTTTTATGTTTTCTATGGGTCGCTTTTTTCTTATCATCGTGATCATGATGTGTAAAGCAAAATCATGCATATATTGTTTTATGAGTTTTTGCAAAATGGACAAGTCTGAAATCAATAACAACAAACAGCTGAGCCCAAGGTTCTCCAACTAGGCCTACGGGAAAAACTTTGAATCGCATAAGTCAAAGTTTTTTTCAGCAATAGCGCTCCCATAGGCTATACAAGAATATTCAAGCGAATACTCTGTGCTTATACTGCTGACGCTGTTGTCTCGGGCTTTATCTCAGTACTTGACATCACTGTGCCACTCCCCCAAAGCATGGCACAGCGCATAAGCCTGATTTACTGAGACATTTTGGACAGTCGCATGTCCTGACGTCTCTGTTCTGACCCTTTTACAAACAATAACGGCAGCGATCCCACGGCTTTGTCCAAATTTCAGTTGACTACAAATGGTTCAGGTTGCTAAGAAGACCGGTTGGTGGCCAGTGTGTACCGCCGCATCAAACTACAAATGTTCGTATGCCACCATTTTTTCGGATACAGAGTGTGTGCAATCGACATAGCCATCTTCAGCAAGACTAGTAGAATATAAGTTCCATACGCCATTTAATCGATTTTATTTTTGCTGAATATAAATGATAAATCTGATCATGCTTAATTATCCACGGAACTCATGCTACAGTATTGTTGTAGACTATCCTTTCTTGCTGCTGCTTTCCTACTGTACAGAAAGTCGCTCTTATACGAATTATGTAACTGAATACAACTAGGATTACTAGTTAACGCGTGTAGCAAATCCTACTGCTCAGTGTGACCAAACAAACTGCCCATGCAGGGTCGCTACACGAAGTACACTAAATACGCTCAAACCAGTGTTTAATCTAGACGTCTTTGGGGGAATGTCCCCCCAGGATTGATGTTCCCAACCAGAGACCATCAACATTACAATGTAGAGACCTTTAGGGAGGAAAAACCCCAGGATATATGTGGATACATGGTTCCCTTCAGAGAGAGGATTTCCTAAAAAAAGGTCATCAACTTTTTTGAGAGAGAAATTGGTGTAGAAAATGGGACGAAGGACTAAAAAAAAGGTCATCAACTTTTTTGAACATGGAACATGTCATTTAGCCTAGGAAAAGTCTGAAACTTTTTCAAGATGGATGAAATTATAGACAAAAAATCTTCTGTAAATTTCTCCTCCCAGTAGAGGGGGACTAAATTAAACACTGGCTCAAACCCGCAACTTGTCTAATACGCACTCAGTGCTTTTTTTTTACCGAATATGCCCCCGCATCGCATCCCTGTCAAGATATGAATTATTGATGTTGCAGGTTTACATTTGTAGAAAAGCACGACTTTAAGAATGAAGGCAGTTGAGGCAGTTACATTTTCACACAGATCTGTCTAGCCGATTAAAGAATCTAACCTTGTTGAATTGTCAACCTTTTATAACGTACTTCTAAATGTAAAATGTTAATGTACGCGATTTTCTATAGCGACCGTATATGGCCTCGACCCTGCTCATTTTTCAATGAATTGATCGGGTGAGGTCCTTCACCACCGCTTGCCCGTTTGAATGGGTGCCACGCCATTTAAGGTCCCCGTGTTGGGACCGCGCTAGCCTGAGATTTAAATCTCTGAAATAAGCCACCTTCTGGAAGCGAACCGCGGTCCGCATGCGCTTTAACACAGAGTCACATGAAACGCGTAGCCAACGCTCTTACCGATGTAGCTAAGCTAACTGGGCTAATTTCTGGTGTCTACCAGCCCGAACCAAAAAAATTTTATTTTTCAAACTGATGTCAACGAAATTTGAAAGCAACTGATTTCAACGTTAGCAGATTTGCAAATCAGACTCGAATCAAAATCAACTCCTTACTTGAGAAAATAAAAAAATGCATACATGATACGCCATGGAAATTTATTCTCTTTGTCAGAGACTCAGAGACTCAAATAATGCTAAATCACACTAGCACTACTGAGGGAGTTGGAAACGACCCCCTTGGGGTGTGAAATGAAGACTTAACTGTGGGGGTCCTAAGAAAGACTAGGGGGTTGAACCCCGCCCCCCAATTTCTCTCTAACTCTAGGTCGGTTTAGCGAAATTTCACACTACTCCTTCAGTGCTCCAATGCTCAGCAAGCTGTACATACAATTATACAGTTAAAACGAATTACGCAGATACCAGGAGATCTTCGTTGCATACGTCTCCGAGTGGTATGATATCGTGCAGTTGTGAATTATGAAGCAGGTAGTAAGATCTTTGTGATTCGCCTCATGCTGACCTAAGACTTAAGAAAAACAGATAAACGTCACCCATAGACCTATGCTTCACAGGTGAATGACAGATCTTTCTAAAAAGCCAACATATAATATTTATTAGGCTCAAAACACGATATCACGCATGAATCGTATATCAGAACGATGAATGAGTTTAAGAAAAGACCAAATCTGAATTAAAATGATAATTAAACTCTTTTGTTTGAATTATGAGATATTCATCTCAGGGACAGCGACGTTTCGTTTTTCACATACTCGCCTGTGTACCGAACCAGAACGGCTTACGGTATTTTTGGATCGGTACCTCAAGCCTGTGAAATTTTCTCATACATATTTAGCACTGACATAGTTGTAGAGTGACGCAATCAAAATCCGTATCGATGAGCCTGGAATTTCTATCATGTAAAAATGCGCGACCCTTAATCACTGTTCATGCGTACAAAGCAATAAGGCACAGAGAGCAACTCTGTCGCAATGCTAGCAATATGAACATACCTGCAAATGTTAATCAATACTGTAATTGACAAATTTACTTTCATATCAGTAGGCGAGCCATTTGTGAAACTGCAAGTTTGAAAAAGAGCGACAAGCTGTGTATTGAAAGCAGCCATATATTAATACTAAGCCATAGTATTAATACTAAGCCATAGAATTAATACTATGAAAACAAGCATTGTATGTGTATATCTAATTCGAATAAAAGTCCATTTAGGACCAGAAAAATTTCTATATGTAAATTATACATGTATAAGCAACCATGTGACGGTTGCATGTACATGTACATGTATAATTCATATAATGCAGTGTATATGTTGTTCTATTTTGTTCGGTTCACACCAACGCCTGCGTTCTCTTCCTTCACTTTCTTGCATCGACCTCGCTGGTACTGCTGTGCCACTATCAGACACTGTCAAAACACTTGGGGTAACCCTAGACAGCAAGCTCACATTTCGACCACACTTAACAAACCTTTGTAAATCTTGTTTCTATCATATCAGGGCAATACTTCGCATCAGATCTGAGAACATGTCGCAAACCATAGCATGTTCCCTTGTTTCCTCTCGCCTTGATTATGCTAATTCTGTTTTTGCTGGTCTCTCAGACCATGAACTCAACAGGTTGCAACTCATCTAAAACTCCTTCGCTCGTGTAGTAGGCCTACTGCGTGTTCCACTACGAACAAGCTCCTCGGTCCTACTCCATGAGCTGCATTGGCTTCCTGTTGAGTTCAGAATAAAATTCAAGTTAGCCTGTTTGACATATAAAGCCGTCAGCACCAGCACACCTCCCTAACTTCAATCACTATTAACTCCTTACATCCCTCCCCGTTGCTTGCGATCATCAAGTACGAGCCTTCTTTTATAGCTTTGTTTGTACAAATTTACACAATCACATGAGACAACAATTTGTCAATATATTTATAAGTCTGGGTTTTACCAACTGATTTGTAGGCGTTTAATTTACAGCCTGTGGAACGCATATAAGATAGGCCAACTTTCATCAGTAAACAAATCTGAAATTCAACACGTCACCATTATGAATACTGCAATGTAGGCCTCTACAGACTTTAATAGTTAGTAAGCCTGTCATTTTATGCAAAGTATCCAGGTGTCTCTAGCAAGTCAGCTACCTGCGCGTACAATTATACAGGTAAAAGCTTAGAAGGACTTGAATAATTTATTTTACTTATACGTCTCTGGGTGGTGTAAATGTGTGAAAGCGCGAGATGGCCAGGTCTACGAAGCATTGGTACATTGGTCCATTTCAGGTATATGCAACTGATCTCCTGCCGATTTCAGACCATAAGCATTATTATTGATTTATTTTACAGTTACAAGCAACGAATTAAGTGAATAAGTAATAATTTAATTGTGTAGTATTGTATATGGGCATTTATAAAGCTCCTCTCGCGGTATAGTCAGAGGTGTTCGCAGTGCGCGAGACCCTGAGAGAAAAAGCAGGATTAAAGTTGTGAAAAGGAAGAAACAACGCTACCAGAGAGAATGGTGGTGCGCACAGAAGGAGGAAGTCGGTTCCAAAGTGAGGGACCTATGCAGACAAAGGACCTGGATTGAGCCATAGTTGTCCTGACACGAGGAACTAAGAGGTCAAGACGATCAGAAGATCGGAGAGGACGCAGCGAAGCAGCGAAGCAGCAGAATGAAGCCGTAGAAGTAGACCACGCAGGTGCTGTGGAGCAAGACCCAATTGAGACTTAAGCACAAGATAAGCACTTTGAATTGTATACGAGCAGAGAGAGGGAGCCAATGGAGTTGTTCAACCATGAAGGTGGAGATATCAGAGAAAACAAATGGAGACGGGCAATGAGTCTAGCAGCAGCATTGAGTACGGACTGGAGAGAAGAAAGACGGATCTTGGAAAGGCCAATAAGAAAAATAATCTATGACATGAATCTGAGATGAGTGTTTAATGGGGTGGGGAGCCTTAGATGATGCAGATTCCGATTCCCATCCTATTACACTAATCTCTATGCAATGTCGTGAAAAGCCTGATGAGAAGCCATACCTGAACCTGGATTATTGTACCAACTTTCACTATAAATTAATAAGCTCTTCACATCAGAGCCTTCTTGTGTCTCCCCACCTCATCGGGGCGGGGAGACGGTTGAATGGTAACACGCTGGCACGAAGATCAGATGGACGCGGGTTCGATACCCGTTAGCCCCATAAAGGTTGACTCAGCTTTCTCACTCCCTACACTCCCTATGGGGCGACTGTAAAATGAGCAGTAGGACAGATGGGCGCCTTTCAGGTTGCCTTACAGTTAAATTCAACTCATGCAAAAACTTGCTATAATCTGTCACTACTACATCATGTAATCTAACTGCGTACTTGTCACTTTGATCTTAATAAATGGCTATTATTAGTATTTATTATTATTATTATTATTATTATTATTATTATTACTATTATTACTATTACTATTATTATTATTATTATTATTATTATTATTATTATTATTATTATTATTATTATTATTATTATTATAATTATTATTATTATTATTATTATTATTATTATTATTATTATTATTATTATTATTATTGTCAACACTTTCTTCTGTCGACACTGTAACTCTATTCTTTCTCAACGAGAGTCAGAGAAGATTTACAAGCTAGTGAGCCAGAACCCATAACGGAGTGATTGTTTGATGGAAGGAAAGACAAGACTAAAGTGCAAGAAAAAAAGGAAGACGGTATTATCTGAATTTGTTAACTGAGGAGCATATTACATTGTGTCAGAACCCAATTCGAAATATCCATTTCATTTCAGTCCATCAGCTGGAGACCTAAAAAGTATAGCAAGAGGAATATCAGATCTATTCCGCCGAGAAGGAATAAAAATGAACAGATTGCTTGTTTTGGGTGCAATGGCTCAAATGTGAATACTTGTAACTACTACATCATGTAATCTATCCGCTTTGCTCAAAATGAATGCAGAGAGAACACTGCAGTGGCTGGTTTGTTTGTTGCATGCAAACGAATTGCCTTTGAGACATCTTCTAAAGAAACTCGATGGTGTAGCGCATGGTGCTAAAGCGTTGTTAGGTCCAATTGGTAAAGCAATCTAAGCGTGTGAAAACATGTCAGCAGATTCCTTTACAGCATAGTTTTTAAAACCGTTTTTTTCGTTTTTTATTTTTTCCCAAAAAGCGTCACTAGGGCCTAGTTGGTTTTTTATTTTTCTTATCGTTTTTTTTGTCTTTTATTTCTTGTATGTAAGTTTATTTATTTATTTACTGTCTGATAATTTTTTCATTTTCTGTTTCATTGTTGTCTCCGTACTTTCAAGATTCAGCTAATTTACGTCACTAATTACGTCATCATTTGAGAAATAAATAGGCCTACTTTGTGAAATAGCACAGTACAAGAAATAAAATTTTACAAAGTTATTTCTAAGTTAGCTAAAATGCCAAAAGAAAAGGGTGCGGAATGGATTCACGTTACTTTGATAAACGAGAAAGACAAAATCTCAGCATTGGCTAAATTGAAATGCATTTAGGCCTACTCAGAGAAAGTTTACACTATATAATCTATAAGCCTTATCTACAAAGTTTAGTTTTTAATTGTGTTAGTTTAGTCAGCACGAACTTATGTGGGCTTATGTTTACAATTTAAATTTGAAAAGATTTCAATATTTTTAATTTCTCAATTTCTTATTAAACCAAACCTATAAGAAATAAAATAATTGTTGTAGAATGATGTTATTTAGTGTTTACTAATAAAATTATGCTATTTGCTGATTAAATTCTGTAAACAAGTTTTTTTAAATTTTAAATTGCAGTAGGGCCTACAAGATGTGAGAAAGTCAAATTATTTTCTTTTGTCGTTTTTCCCCGTTTTTTCTCGTTCTATATTTTTTCGAGAAAAACGACGTTTTTTTCGTTTTTATTTAGTTTCTATCGTTTTTAACAACTATGCTTTGCAGCAAGTGCACTTGAGAATTTTTTGAATTGTTTGTGTGTGTTGATAATGCTGATATAACCACCGATCAGAAATATTTGTACAATGGTCCTATTTGTCAAGCTATAGCTGCTAGGTAATGCCCTGTTGAAGTTGCCAATCGAAAACCAGGTCCAGTAGTTAATTAAATATAGCTTACCACTGCTAACAGAATTCTGCGCTCCTACATTGCGTCTGCAAAAACCATCAGAACAACTTGTCAGTCAAAAAATTCATCATGACGGTATATGCTCCAGTCTGGTTCCACATCAAGAACGCGTCTTCCTGCATAGATTGTTGATAAAGTAATACAAAGGAATGCCTTCTTTGGACATCCTGAGACTCTATTGCTTGCGATGTTAACTGATGACAGAAGTTATATAAGAGAACTATCGTCCCGGAGAATAGGCCTACTAGCTGCAAGGAATCAAGGCACATCCACTGCAGTCAGACAGTTGTGTGTGCCAATTATGAACATTGCTTTCATGTTTTCAATCTGTGCGGCCTTCTGGTGTGATTTTTCTAACAAGAGACCTCCATAGCTTAGGCCATCACCAAGTCATGATCCGGCAGTGAATGCAGGAATCTAACCACTCATCCTAACGCCTTTTAAATAGCTGACAAAAGCCCTGCCTACACCAGCCTAAAATTATACAAAGTAAATAGGAACAATTAGCGAACTGTTCTCAGGTGACGCAGAACCAAACCATCGAGAACTGATACTAGACACCATGTTGTTTGGATTGTCTGAACTGCCTCGAGGAGTGACAACAGGCGACGAGGCTCACAACACACAAACCCACCAGCATCGAGCAGTCCTATTCATCACTCTGCCCTCGGGTCAGTTCAAAGCCAGCCACTGGTAATTCAGTGTCGCCAAATTAGACGGTGGTCTCCAATGCAAAAACTCTCTTGGCAAGAACCATGTAAGGAACAGGAAAGGTTTACTTAACTGGCGTTAACTTATTCTAAGTCACAATAGCTAGAGGTTCCTGAGACAAGTCCAGCTTTTTAAATGCCAGTCCGATAGAATTGAACACCTGGCGCATAGGTAAAAATCCATCGCCTTAGCAGTCGGCGACTACTCTGTCAGAAAGAGGTCCAGTGACAGAGAGAAATGTAATGTAACAGAAAACTTGTATAGCGCGTCTTAAGAGCCTATCAGAGGCGATGTGTACGCAGCTATCAGTCACATTGAAACACGTTTGTCTTTTAAGATCAAGAAAATGCAATGCAGTCCAAAATAAATGAAACGGGGCGAATTTCAGTAGGTAAACTTGTTCCATAACGATGGGCCAATGACAGAGAAGCCCCGACGTATATTTGTCGAGGTGTGAGAGCGTGGAACAACGAGATCATTCCACATCGCAGAACGAAGCATTTGGCCACCAGGCTGTGAGAAGACCAGACGCACAGCTTACTGGTGTATTCTGGAGCAGTATCAGTCATGGCACATCGCAATGTAGATTATGTCATCTACAGGCATAATCCAATATAATGTGCGAAACGAGATAGATTGGCCAGTGGATGAGCAGCTGAGTTGAGAACCGAATGTAGTTGTCTAATGTGGAAGCAGAGGCGTAGCGACCGCCCTCCGTACCCTCCGACCAGAAGGGGCCCGCAAGGAGGGAGCCCCTAAAAGTGGCAAAAAATAACCGTGAACGCCGTGAAGTCATTATGATACTGCTTTGATACATCACATAATGCTATTGGCTACTTCATCAGACTTCAGTTGTCTGTTGGCTACATCATGCAGTTGTCTGTCGGTCATTTCGAATTTTAGTTTGAGCCAGAACTACAGGATATTACGACACAGATTGACGAAACCAGTAGAAGATTTGACCTAATGATCAACGCAGAGAAAACTAAAACAATGGTGATTGAAAAGACCAAAGAGACACCAATAACTATCAAAATCCAAGGAGAGGCTATTTAGCAAGTAGAACAATTCGTCTATCTAGGAGGGCTAATAAACGCTGATGGCCTCAACGAAAAAGATATACAAAGAAGACTTGGACGCGCTTCACAAGCATATGGAATAATGAATAGGATATGGAGGAGCAAAAGAATTAACAAAGAAGACCAAGACAAAAATATACGAGACAATTATACAACCCATTTTCCTATATGGATCGGAATGTTGGACAATGCGAAAACAAGATGAAAGAAGAATTCTTACAGCAGAAATGAGCTGGCTGAGGAAGATCGCAGGGATTTCAAGACTGCAGCAAATAAGAAATGATGACATAAGACAATCAGTAGGCATCAAAACAACTCTGCTAGACAAAGTCGTTCAAAGTCGTTGGTTTGGACATGTAGAGAGAATGCCAGTTGACCGAATCCCACACAGTACACTACATGCAAGATTCGAAGGAAAAAGACACGAAGGCAGACCAAGACTACGCTGGATAGATGATATAACTGAGGACATAGCATCACTTGGACTAACATTAAGGGGGCAATACACTTTACAAATGACCGAGGACAATGCAGGTAATTTATTCGTACCCATCGCCGCCAAATGGCTGGCGTCAGGAACTGATGATAATGAAGATGATGATGATATTGTATATTACCGCATTCCAGTTTCCGCATTGTAAGGGACCCCGGACGTATGTTCGGAGGGGGCCACGTTCTTTGTTGCTACGGCTCTGTGTGGAAGAGTGCGAGGCCAAACATACCTTCCATCCCAATATTAGTATAACGTTTTTTTCGTAAAAATCATTATTGTAGTGTATAATAACGAAACAAAAAACAGTAACGACACCTATCAAATACACTTGAAACAAAATGTAGGTCAGCGTCATACCGCAAAACAAGTCTATTTCAACGATAGCACCAATGACAAACTTTTCTGGGACATTATTGCAAACTACAATTTAAAACAATCAGAGGCGCAAAAATTACGAGAAACGTTTAATTAATAATTATTAACTAAAACATGGGAAGAGAAACAACGAGTTTTCATATGAAATGGATGGGGTAAGGTATTGAAAGTGAGTGATGAAGAAAGGGACTTGGGAGTGATAATACATAAGAGTGCAAAACCTTAAAAGCAATGTGCTGAAGCATCGAAAAAGGCTAACTCAACTTTAGGTATGATAAGAAGGACAATAGTCACCAGAGACAAGGATACAATAATGAGGTTGTACAAATCACTGGTTAGGCCACAGTTGGAATACTGTATCCAGGTCCATACCTGAAACAGGACATGGAAAAACTGGAGAAAGTGCAAAGAAGAGCTACAAAAATGATTTGGGAATAAAAGAATTTGAGCTATGAAGAAAGGTTGAAAAGATGTGGACTAACAAGTAACAACATTGGAGAAAAGTAGGAGCAGAGGTGATCTATTCGAAGCTTGCAAGATTATTACTGGAAAGGAAGCACCACTGTAACAGTGGGAGAAGTTCTTTGAATTGGCACCAAACAAGGCAACTCGGGGACACAGGTAGGCCTATAAATTATTTAGGAAGCCGAAGGGAACATTAGGGCAGAAATTCTTCAGTGCAACAGTTGTAAACCTGTGGAATGGTTTGGACGATAGTACTATATCAGTGGACACCATTACAGCTTTTAAGAAGGAGCTAGGAAAATTGGGCTATTAAGCATTTTCCAGGTTAATTTGCAGTGGTTCTAACACAGAATACACGTCTTCTGAACCACATAAAACCCTTTTTATCTTATGTTACGTTAATATGCAGGACACGTGCTCTGCGGAGAAAAATAAAATTTAAAATAAATATCTATCCAGAAATTAGTAATTAACCTTCGCAGGACGAAGAGGGGCAAATAATTACCCCAGCGGTGTTTGGATGTTGATTGCTGAGCAACTGTAGGTAGGTATAATTTATCGTTCCATGTGTTTACATTTACTACCAATGACATATTCTGACTGCATACCCACCACATTGCCATGTGGCGGGGAAACGATTTTCAATCCAAAGTCTCC
Source organism: Allolobophora icterica (assembly GCA_963556255.1). Lineage (NCBI taxonomy): Eukaryota > Metazoa > Annelida > Clitellata > Crassiclitellata > Lumbricidae > Allolobophora > Allolobophora icterica. The sequence continues at coordinate 25,476,954 of OY744610.1, forward strand.
TGGGGTTAAAATTTACCCCACTTCGTCGTCGACGTCGTTATTTTTTCGTTCAAAGGGCAGATATGTTTTTTAAAGATATGAGCTCATAAGTGACTTCCAATCATAAATCAAGTGTGGAATCTACCATGGAATTGAGTGTTAATAGTTTCATAATTGTGGAGAGTTTATTTTCCAAGATGGCGGCCAATATGGCCTCCAAAACAAAAATATGCATGTCTCAGCTCACAGGTAAGCTACAATGACAAATTGTAATATTTTCAAGGTCAAGGAATCGATTTATCGCAGTGGCAATAGTACTCATGTACTACTGTCCAAGATGGCGGCCAACATGGCCGCCAAAACACAAAAATGTGTATATCTCGGCTCGTTGGTAACATACAATGACAGATGAAGTATCAATTGTAGCATTTCCAAGGTCAAGGAGTTCATTTATCGTAGTGGCAATAGCGTGGGATTACTATTACCCAAGATGGCGGCCAATATGGCCGCCAAAACACAAAAATCGGAATTATATATCAAGTGACTGATCGGTCACTATTGACACTGCGATAAGTCATTTCCTTGACCTTGGTAATGTTACAATTGACACTTCATTTGTCATTGTATCTTACCTACAATCTGAGATATACATATTTTTGTGTTTTGGCGGCCATGTTGGCCGCCATCTTGGAAATTAGTATTCCACACGATTGCCACTACAATAGTTTGATTCCTTTACCTTAGAAATGTTACAATTGATACCTCATTTGTCATTGTAGCCTACCTATGTGCTGAGATATACATATTTTTGTGTTTTCGCGGCCATATTGGTCGCCATCTTGGAAAGCAGCATTCCTACACTATTGTCACTATGATAAATCGATTCCCTGACCTTGAATATGTTACAATTGACACTTCATTTGAAATTGTAGCTTACCTATGAGCTGAGACATACATATTGTTGTGTCTGGCGGACATATTGGCCGCCATCTTGAAAAATAGCATTCCTATACTATTGTCACTACGATATTTCGATTTCTTGACCTTGGGAATGTTATAATGGACACTTCATTTGTCATTGTAAGTTACCTATGAGCTGAGGCATACATATTGTTATGTTTTGGAGGCCATGTTGGCCGCCATCTTAGACAATAGTATTCGCACACTATTGTCACTATGATAACTCGATTTCTTGACCTTGAAAATGTTACAATTGACACTTCATTTTTCATTGTAGCTTACCTACGTGCTGAGATATACATTTTTTTTAGTGTTTTGGCGGCCATATTGGCCGCCATCTTGAAAAGTAGTATTTGCACACTATTGCCACTATGATAAATCGATTCCTTGACCTTGGAAATGTTACAATTGACACTTCATTTGTCATCGCAGCCTACCTGTGTGCTGAGATATTACACATTGTTTTGGGGTAAAAAATTACCCCACTTCGTCCTCCGTGTATCGTAAAATCTTTCCGTCCTGCGAAGTTTAACGAGTCTTTCCTGTCGTTAGAGGTTATAGTGACGTCCAAAAACCTTATGCACCAACATGGAAAAACTCAGCCGGAAAATATATTTTAATTAATTATGCCGTTCTTTGAGCTAATCTAACAAAAACACGCAAATGCCGCAACAGGAGTGGTATTTAATTTGCATAAAAACCATTAGTGAAAAAAAATAATAATAATAATATTTATTCTTTAATTAAGCGCCTGCAAACGCACTGCGCTGTACATGTACATGTTATGCGATAAACCTTAACTACTAACAGAACAGACAGCCTGCAATACACGGCGCAAATTGCAGCCTACAAAGCATGTCCGCCTATGGGACTCGATCTCTGTACCTCTCGCACTCTACGCCAGATGTTATCCAATGCGCTATCGGGAGAATTCTGCTGACTGACCCCATAGGCTACATGCATGCGTACCTACGTACGTACACACGGGTATCCATCCGGAATTGATTGTTGAGTTACAGGACCACGTGACATCCAGTGTACTGAACGCCTGACATGGAGGCCAGCAAACGATGACAGGCGATGAAGGTCTAATTCCGCTACATAACTCAAAAGACAATACCAACTCCGGACCCTAGCCCAATTAGCGTCGCAGGCAACGCATACATATGGCGCCCCCCGACCCCCACTCCACGGTCTGTATCCGTGATTACCATAAGAAATGCCGCTAGAGGATAAACTAAGCAGAGGGACTTAATGTTATTTTAAGCAATAGGCAGCGACGCAGCGTATGTATACACGTCAGTATTCTAGAGGCTGGCTCTACTCCAGTCGCAAAAACTGTCGCATAGCCTGGTAGGAGAATATTCCGGTCACAAAAAGTTTTCATAAAATGCAACGAACCGTCCAAAGCGCAGTAAATCCGTGGTAAATATTAAAAATAATTTCGACACGCGGACTTCACAACAGTAATAAATACTAATGAGCACTTTATTACGTCAGAAAGAACAAGTCAAATTACACAGTAGCAAAACATACACGCTGCATAAACCGAATTTTAAACGCACAAACTACAAAAATTAAACACAACCTCAAAAGCACAGGCTACGAAAATGAAACATAAATTCAAGCGCACAAGCTACGAAAATGATCGTAAATGGCAGTTGTGAGACTATATTTGCTATTCAAAATGACAACGAGTTCGGAATCATACAGGAAATGCTCTCCAAAGTAACACCATAAAATATTTTAAAGAAGGTTAGATGTTGAACGAGCTATTCGCCAATAGAACATCATGCGACGTTTCTTAATAATGTGATGCAAGTCCAATCTGCCAAGGCCACAGATGAAGCCTTTAACAGATTCCCATTTATTAAAACCAAATAACTTTCTATATACAGAGTTCCAACATGCATTCAGTTCATCTCCCTGTTTCACCGTATATCAAACTACGGCTGAGGCGTAAGTTAATATTGGTAAGCAACAGCTTTCTTGTAGGGATAGATTAACCAGCTCGTCAAGATCTTTGGCACGTGCATAGATGCAATTATAGGCGGAAAAAAAGACCGTCTCACAGGTTCTGTGTTAAAACTACGCGATTTACCATGGTTTATCATGACAACCATATATTTTATTTAATGCACCCATGGAATCGAGGCGTCCCCCAGAGTCATGGGATCAATTGCAAGTTTAGCCAATTTACCGTCAGCAATGCAATTAGACTTGGAAGGATTGAACTGCAGCGACAAATCATTAGAAACAGACATAGATAGGTCAAGCATGTTTTGCAACTCATTAACAGAAGGGCGTAATAATAACATGTCGTCCGCGTAGAGCAGGCAGCCAATAAATAGGGAGTTGATGTGGCATCCTATATCAAGTTGGCGCAGTCCAACAACAAACAAATTAATGAATATGTTGAAGAGGGAGGGTGATAGAACACTCCCCTGTCTCACACCAAATGTTACTGAGAAGCAGTGCGAAAAGCAGCTACCCCAGCGTACTTTAACCAGTAGTTTGCTATACCAATCTTCTAAAATAGATACTATAGCAGATGGTATACCCGCTTGTAACAATGATTCGAATAGTTTGTTATGCACAACACTGTCAAAAGCTTTTCTAATGTCCAAAGAAGCCACGAATACAGAGCTACACGTATTGGTAACATGCTCGACTGTTGTCCTTGAGGCAAATATCGCCTCAGTACAACCAAAAAGCAATTCATCTGTACTAAGAAACTCGTCACAAATTAGAAGAAGTAAATTTTCAAACACTTTATAAATGACAGGAATAAGGGTGATGGCACGATAATTGTCTACATCGTTTAAATTCCGAGTCTTATCCTTAACTAAGGGAATAATAATGCATGACCAAACGCGGACGGCACATAACAGTGTGTGATGAAGAGCTTAAACAGCTGCACAAGTGCAGTTGTCAGGCAGGGATGGGCATATACCAAATGTTCAGCACTCAACTCATCCGGGCCACAAACTTTGCCCAGGGACAATTTGACAATTGAGGCCTGTACAACAGTCACCTATCGGCAAATGTCATACACCGACCTATCCTTCAGTTTCTTAACATGCTGAGTTGTCCTCAATGGTAACCATGACTTCTGGACATCTGAACTGCTAATAATCGAAGCATACCTGAGTTATCGAGCAAATCGCACGTTTGATAAATATAATCTGTCGAAATATCATAAAGACAACAAACAACTGATATGGACGACACAGAACGCTGTGTCGTGTGGGATTGCGGATCTAGCTAAACCTAACAGGATGTAGCAAATTAATTTGATTCTGCAGGCATTCAGACTACAGCAGGACACTAATTTCAATCAATTTGAAACACATGCTACGGTGCTGAACGTGTGAATGCGCTTGTTCAGACAGACTGTAAGTACATGTGGCTTGTTTTGGACTACATTTATACAACAGCTCCGTCAAGTGGTTAGCGTGCTCTAGGGTTGATGATAAGGCGAGGGATTCAAATCTCTACCTGGGAGGAAATTTGCGCATCCCAGCCAAGTCAGCTATAAAGAGTACATAGACCATTTCGATCAACTGGGAAAATTAAACGGCGAGAGAGAGCCGGACGCATGGGTAGAGGCTAAGAATAACGATGTCTATCTATCTATCTATCCATCCATCCATCCATCCATCCATCCATCCATCCATCCATCCATCCATCCATCCATCCATCCATCCATCCATCCATCCATCCATCCATCCATCCATCCATCCATCCATCCATCCATCCATCCATCCATCCATCCATCCATCCATCCATCCATCCATCCATCCATCCATCCATCCATCCATCCATCCATCCATCCATCCATCCATCCATCCATCCATCCATCCATCCATCCATCCATCCATCCATCCATCCATCCATCCATCCATCCATCCATCCATCCATCCATCCATCCATCCATCCATCCATCCATCCATCCATCCATCCATCCATCCATCCATCCATCCATCCATCCATCCATCCATCCATCCATCCATCCATCCATCCATCCATCCATCCATCCATCCATCCATCCATCCATCCATCCATCCATCCATCCATCCATCCATCCATCCATCCATCCATCCATCCATCCATCCATCCATCCATCCATCCATCCATCCATCCATCCATCCATCCATCCATCCATCCATCCATCCATCCATCCATCCATCCATCCATCCATCCATCCATCCATCCATCCATCTATCTAGCAATAAGATTTATATAGCGCCCCTTCAAGGAATCTACATAGGAACACTCCAGACTCAGGCCCGATCAAAAAGAAATGTCTTAAGAAGACCGTAAAAGGAACTAGGAAGGGAGCGAATCTCAAGAGGGAGATCATTCCAAACGGCAGGACCAACCACCGGGAATGCCCTACGCTGTGCTATAGCAGTACGATCGTAAGGAACAGCAAAGTCTCCCCGGGAGGCTGAGCGCAGGAATCTGCGCCCAGCACAGGCAGAAGTTAGAGTAAAGAACTTACGAAGGTAAACCGGTGCCCAGCCTAAGTCAAATTGCCAGGTCATTGAGGAGACCCTGTTAAGGATGCGCTGCTGGTCTGGGAGCCAGTGAAGGAAATCCCTCATGTATTCGGAAATATGGTCATTGATCATGTCTGGAGATACCCCCAACCAAGCGTGCAGCCGTCCGCAAAACCCTCCCCAGACAACAAAGACGGACCTGAGGGAGTTCAACAAAGAGAGAAGAACAGTAATCCAAGTGATTTACAACAAATGTGTGGACCAAGGTGGAGGTTGCAGAAAAAGAAAGAGAGCAGGAAACGACTCGGTTGCAGAAAAAGAAAGAGAGCAGGAAACGACTCGGAGCTGGCGCAGTTGGTAATAGCAAGCACGCGTCAGCCCATGGGCTCAGTAAAAGAAAGTTCCTGGTCAAAAATAACAGAAGTAGAAAAAGTGAAGGAGGGGAATTCAGTGGCAAGGGAGACCAGGTCGATGCAATAAAAATTATAGTGGAAGCTTCGTTTAAATGTCGATGCGCTGTTGAAGCCTAGTCATGTGTTCATCTCTCCTCTTTCTCGAAATATACCAAATGTATGCAATACATCTACATACATATATATATACAATATGTATACTTGATTATGTATACGATGTATTTAGATATATAAGCTGAAAAATACCTCTTCCACTTTACCTCTAACTGTAATATTTATTCCTGTTGGTAGGATTTAAGGGCACCTACAAACTAAAGCAAACTGTTAGCCTTATCGAGTTTAACCTGTGCTATGATAAAAAAAATGTCGGCAACTTAAAAGGTTTCAGTTTAAGGACTAATACACTAATTGCCTGTTGTGAGACGTATAATGATTTTTGTTGGTAAAATACTGTAAGTAAGATTAGTCAATAAGTCAGAAAGACTGGAACTTGCCGTTGCTTCACCGTCGTGCATGGGACCGTGGTGCTCATTCAGCAACACTCAAATGCACGGATTGATGCGTGTACTTGAATAAGAATTTAGCGAATAATGCTGTGAAATGAACAATTAATTCTTCATGTAACTCCCCAATGCAATACACCAAATCGCCCTTTATTCGATAAACTGACTTTATTATTATTATTATTATTATTATTATTATTATTATTATTATTATTATTATTATTATTATTATTATTATTATTATTATTATTATTATTATTTATAAGAAGCGGGAAAATAGAGAGTTATGGCAAGTCGATTATCTGAAATGCGGTGAAGTAGAAATAAAGGAAGGTATGTAAAATTTCTTGCGGTGAATTAAAAAACAAGTACAAGTCTATTACTACTCAGAGGCGCTCTCGACTACAGCGTTGATACTGTGTCGGAGTTTATCTGAAATGCGGTGAATTAGAAATAAAGGAAGGTATGTAAAATTTCTTGCGGTGAATTAAAAAACAAGTACCAAATTCCGTTTAGTAAAACAAACTTTGTAGTGTTACGCTAGATTTCGTTAGTAAATTTCGTTTAGTAAAGAGAGATACTAATGAAGCTGAAACTGATACTATTGTCATAGTGTGATGTTGGACTATGCATTGTTCCTTGTTTCAAGGACTATATTGATTCTGATACTATTGAAACTAATAGTATTGTCTGATGCTATTGATTTAGTAACAAAAACTGAAAAATAGTTGTCAGAATGATGAACATTGAGTTACTAATAAGTTAAAGAACATCATAGAAAATTGTTTTTTCCAGCTAAATTTATTCTCCAGGAGCTGGTTGTTAACGCACTAGGTTATTCCCCAGTTAAAGGATGCAACAGATTCAACGATACGTTGCCAATCTGTTCGATCCCTGCCCTTTCTTCATGTCATACGAAGACCCCATTTCAGGATTTTGAGATCCTTCTCAGCAACTCAGCTCAAGTGGGCTTCTGGAGTCTGCTCATTGCAGACCACGAGGCTCTCAGGTGGTCCTTGTTTTCCGGAGATTTGTGCGTTTGTGCGACGTCTCCAGAAAGCTCATTCCTCGTTTCCGGACTGTGACAGAGACTGGTACTGTTGCCGTTCTCCTACTGATTGCTATGCCGCTAACATGGTCCCTGTAATGAATCTGCAGCACATAAGGATAAGAATATTCTCTAATATACCAATTGCTATCCGCATTTTGGTTTACATACAAGGTTATGATCAAACATGGTTGTGATCAACCATCGTTCAAGCAGTTCACATATTATCCTTAAATCCAGGGCTGTAGTCGAGGGTATACGCGGGTATACAGCGTATACTTACCTCTAGAGACCGTATACTCACCTCACAAAATATTTATATTTATTTATATTAAAATATTGTAGTGTATACCCACAAAATACTATAGCGTATACTCGTTACTCACCTCTAATTTATTTCGGAAAACTAACCGGTAACATGTACTTACCTGTAATTTTACCATTACAGCACTGCTTAAATCTGATATGATGAAAGTTTTTCTCATGCCCAAGCTGTCAAGCATCTTTCCTGATAGCGGCGTGTCACATGGCACAAAGGACTATGTGCTCATTTCCTCGATTGGTGCCGCACACATTTTTTGAAGCGTCAGATCACCATAACTAATCATTTTTACTCTGAACCCGTGATATGTTTCACTATCATCTCGCACACAGCTCCATGTATGGTATCTAATGCGATCCGCAACGTCGGCTAAGGGGCTGCAATAATTATTAGAATAAACGCCGAAGCAGTGCATATTTCAAGGAATTTAGACTACTGGGACAAACTCAGCCATGACCTTTTTTGGAACTCGTCTCTGAAAAACTTTGATGACCTTTTTTTGGGAATTCATCTCCCGAAAAAGTTGATGACCTTGCGTTTTACTAATTCTTATTTTACTACTACTGGGGCAAATCTTAAAACTCTTGCAACATTTGTCCCACTAGTTATACTTTAAACATACATTGCCTGGGATTAATCAGCCTAACTACTGGGACAAATCCTAAGACTACTGGGACAAATTAGTCCCACTAGTTATACAGTTAAAATATGCCCTGCGCCGAAGTGCCTTCCTATCCAGCGTATCCGCAGTGGTTGGTGGCATCCTCGTTATATCTGGATGACAGTGTTCAAAGTGAAATTACTGTGTCCTGTAGGTCCTGCATTGCATAGCTCAAATTGCTTTAGTCTTTTAGTCTTTAATGTCTCAGAAGAACAACACTTAGACCAAGTTCGATTTGTTCTGGCGATCCAGGAATTAGTAACTGGTTGAAATTTCTCTTGATGTGTTGCAGCAATGCAACAATTTAACTCGCAATTGGATAATCTAAGACATTTTACAACTACTTACTAACTCACTTACTAACTGCAATATGACTAAGTTATTCGAAATTTTCAATTTGAAATGAAAACCGCAAAAATGTATATAATACATTTTTGACTCTGTGGCCATTTGCTAACAAGAAACGTTCATCTCATTTGGAATTTGGAAACCATTATTCTGGGGATTGGGTGAACATCAAGACTGCTGAGCAGAGGTCTATAACTATTTGGTATTCTGACGTTGCAAACTGGAGAGCAGCTGTAGTCGAGGGTATACGCGGGTATACAGCGTATACTCACCTCTAAAGACCGTGTAGGCCTACGGACCTCATAAAATATTTATATTTATTTATGTTAAAATACTGTAGTGCATAGTATACTCACAAAATACTGTAGCGTATACTCACCTCTAATTTGTTTGGGAAAACTAACCGGTAGCGTATACTCAGTTACTCACCTCTAATTTTACCACTACAGCCCTGAGTAGGGCCTATTTGTCATCAGTAATATTAGCATTATTAATAGTAGCAGCAGCAGTAGCAGCAGCAGCAATAATAATAGAAATAATAAATATGATAATAATAGAAAGGTTTAAGAGCCGAGGTCAAAGAAAAGGGCGCTTCAAATGAGTTCAACACTCAACGAATAATGTAGGGCCAATACGGGTGCAATAAAAGTTGGAAGGACAGCAACTATGCGACACGAGCAGCTGCATGGCAACCCAGTAACCTCTTCAGCTGTTCTATGCAAACGTCTATTGCATACATTACGCGTAACAAGTAGTTTCACCTTTAAATCGTTGAAAGCCAGTTAATTGGTTATACTTGCAATGAAACAAAGCGAATGTCGCAGAAGCGACTATACTTAACAACGTATATGAGTCTACATATAGCGTCGTCAAAGGTTTTCCCATTGTGGTTGTTAAATATGAAAAGGTGGTACTGGCAGCAAAAGTTTGTTAAGATACTGCAATTATTAGTGCAGCCTTTTCTCTGTTTGTTCCTTCCTCCATTCAGAAAAATACCAATTAGTGACAGATATTTTGGAAACAATTAACTGCCTTTAAATTCACATAACACAAGGACAAATTCAACAGATACAATCCCTGGCTATTGACATCATAAAACTCAGGAACTATTCCTAATTTTGCGAAGTTTTTGTAGAAGAAACCGGCGAATAATGTTTTCAAACGGAAGATTACTCTTCATGGCAGCAAATTCGTCCGTAGCTTCTGTAAACGGATGATCACAATCGACGCAACACCTGAGCTTTAAATACCTTGCAAGAAAATGTCTTCCCAGAAAATAGTGACATTTAATAGAGTAAGGAAAAATAAGAGAACAAGATGATGAATACTCCCCAGAGGAAACGAATGCAGCAAATACGTGTTCAAACGTTGAGTTGGGTGTCACTTCGAATTTCCGCAGATCGTCATTCAATGGTGATATATAATGAAAGAGTGTGTGAAATCCAAGCAACGACTGTATGTCTCTATCGAAAAAAGAGTCAAGCGGTGGCAACAGCAGAACATTCGCAAATGCAAACTGCTTCAAATCGTACGGCAAGTCAGGCTCCTGCAGAATTCGTTCACATAAATGCAAAGCTTCATTGTATTGATGACACTTGTAAAGGTATAAAGCACGATAACACTCAACGATGTCACACTGGCTGACACAGTTTTCACGAATCCCATTATAGAATGATGTCATATTTTCTAAAGCACATTCCGCTAGAGCATCAATTATTTTTTCTTTAACCAACATAGGATCCAGAATTAAACTTGCATCTTCTGTCAATAAAATTGTTCTGCGATAGACACACTTTCTTACAGCATTGACACAAATACTTGAGTTCATCGGTGTGCAGAACTTTTGCTTTGTTAAAACCAACAAAAGCTGGTCTAATGGCAATGACGGTGACGGCAGATCAAGATTCAGTTGTAACGGTTTGGATATTTTTTTGGTTGATATGAATGCCAAATAGTAAGCAAACACCTGTGGTGTCACACGTAGATCTAGATAAATCTGCCTCCTACTAAAATTCGTTGATTCAATTAAGCTCTTGGAGAGCAGACAAAATCCAATGATTCTAACAACATCGTCAATAAAGAACAAGCAACCTGCATTCAATGCTTCTTTCTCCACGTGAGCCGTTAGATCCATCAAGACTGCTGAGCAGAGGTCTATAACTATTTGGTATTCTGACGTTGCAAACTGGAGAGCAGCCAGGTAGACCAAATGTGCAGGAGCAATGGAGTTGGATAGAAAATCGTCACATTCTAAAGCCTGCCTAAGATGCACTTTTGACATCAGAGACAGTAATTGAAATTCTGAGCGGCTAGTTAATCCAGTTAAATTTTCCATCAAACCCTCTGCTCGCAAATATAGAAACTGACTTTCATTTGCTGTGAATTGTTTAGGAAATTTATGATACTGACACCTTAGGAGTTTAGGCTTCAAAAACATTCCTCTGACAAATTCAACAAAAAGTTGGTTGTACCATGACATTTCTCCATAACATAAACTGTACGAAGCATTCAAACTGTAAAGTGTTTTGTCGAAGTACGTGAAACAGCAAACGTTCTTCGGTATTGGTAGTACCACATGCAGGTCTTTTGTCTCACGTGTTAACAACTCAAAGTTTCTTGTTAAACAGCAACTCCTTAAAATAGATCTCGGTTCTGGTCTTAGTTCCGATTTCATTATGTTACGAATACAAAAATTACAATGTATAAAACTGAACCCAAACACGTAATCCAAATATATAGCTGTCTCCGTTTCTCGATTTTCAGCACGTCGTAGCACACAATTCACAAAATTTGGTTTCCCTTCTATTTTGTTTTCAAGTTTGAAAGTTTTAGCCAGTAGGCCTATGTAATTTTCCACGAACCAATTGCAAAGAATGCCAGAATTGCAGACTTCATTTAGAACTCTCTCAATGTCGTCAAGCACTGTGACGTTGGAGGGTTCCATAAATAAATTTGCTTCAGGAATAAAATAGTTCGGAAAGTGTCTTTTCTTTAGCCATTCTAAAAGCTTTTGTAGTAACTCACAGCTGATTTCAACAACAGAAGAGGAATTCCACCATTCAGGCGACATTTCTTCACAAGTCCATAACATCAGTGTCTTTAAATGATACGAACAGAGAACCTCATCTTCTTTTGGACAATGTTTTTTTATTAGTTGTCTCTTTGCGAAGAATCTCAGCAAATGATAGACTATCTGTTGAACTTGAGTCCAACTCCGAAGTAAAATTACTTCCGCGACTGAGAAGGAAAATCTCCACTGTTTGTTATCACTTCTACAACCACGATGCTGCACGTATACAACATGACAACCATTCTGTACAACTTCGGAGATTGTAGCAAGTGTTGGCCATCCGTAATCTCTTGGTCGTTTTGGCCAATCTTGGGCTTCTTTAGGCCACTGAGGGCACCATATGCTAGGAACAGTATCTTGCATAGAATCTCTCCCGGTACCAATTTGACCCCTCAATGATGGACCTCTCACAGTGTCTGGGCGCCGACCATGTCCATGATAATCGACTATGACTAAATCAGTTACACCATTAACCATATCAAATTCTATGTATCTATTTGGGAAAGTGGTATGGATAAATTCATATTTTTTGTATTTCCAATTATAATTCATTTTCCCCAAATCTCGAAGTCGCAGAAAACCTGGATAATTGGGGTATGGCTCAATCTTGTAGCATTCCATCGTATCGGCTAATCGACTCACATCATTTGGCAACACTGGAAAGTCTTCTATGACGGCCATCATATAAACGGTGTATGTTAGTACATCAACGTCGTCGATGCATGGATTCAGCGGCCGGATATAGAACTCCTGACTGCTGCCACAATACACGCCATACGTTATTGGCTCATTATTTAGTGTCGCTAGTGGGATGCGTATGTTATTCAAAACAACATCATTGGATCTTTGAAGCAACTGACATGTACGGACAATTAAATAAGATGTAATTTTCTCTATCCGATTACCTTCGTAATCCATCGTCCTAAAAAAACAATTATAGTAATTGCTTATTGAAGCACGTCGTCACACATTATCAGCACCATCATTCAATATCATCATAATTATAGTAGTCATCGTTGTCGTCAAGACAATCGTTGCATCACAGCCTCGTAAGTGGGAATAGATGATTCGTTCTATTGCTTCACACGTTCTTAAACTTTTGATCGTTCCTGTACAAAATAATAGTGTTGGAAATGAGTGATTCTGTCGTGTCATACAATTAGGTTCTTTTCATCTGATTGAATACCGGAGAAATTCATGATAATTGTCTGGCCATTGGTTAGAATGACTAAATATTTCAGACACTGTGCGTTTACTGTTACCACTTTTTTCTGATTTCATTAATATTTAGCACACAATGTCTACGAACTTACGCTACGGCATATTAGTATCCAGTATTAGCCACAGTTTTAGCTTTTACCAGTGCTTTTTTCAGCCGGAATGCGCCGGAGGGCGTTCCGGCACCTTTTTTTAGCTACTAAAAAATAATTTACTTATTTTAGAAAATAGAAACAATAATTTAGCTATTTTAATTTAATTTCTGTGCTGTGAACTGTTTTCAGTGTTCATTGAGACCCCTCCCAAACCCGTTTTCTCGGGATTTTAGCCCTTCCATAATTGTTCATCTCCGAAACTCATTGTTCAGTTCCGGAACCTTTTTTTCTAGAAAAAAGCACTGGCTTCTACAATACGATACTTTATTTTTACAATTCTGCGAATGACTAAAGCATTATTACCCTTACTTTGAATTGTTGAACAACGAAGAAGCATAGCATGAGACGGCCATAACGAGGTTCCTTCATTAAGTGCCAAATTGTAAATGCAGTCAAATATATTTGTACATGTTTTGGAAATTGATTTATTTGGAAGAATGTTATTTAACTTAAACGAAGAGGTTTTACTTGATTTGACCTAATATAGCGCTCATTGATCCCATGGTGCCATGGGATCAGTCTTCAGTAGTCACTTTGAACTTTCGAGTTTATGATTACAATTTCTGCTTGTCAACTGGGATTTACGCCATAGCTAACAAAGTTGTGACAAAGAATAATGATCTGAACTACAATGTGGTGGCTATTCTATAGTCACTCTTCCTGCGTCGAACTCGGCTGATAAAATTAAATTACCTTACATCGATTACTCTGCTATATCATAAACATCTGACATTATAGTACTTAGTGTTTTCTTGATTATATTGAGATGAATAGTTTAAAGTTCACAGGTAAATAAAGCCTAATTACCTACAGCGTAACTCACGTACTGGACGCACGTGCGTCCACCAACCAAATCAAATCCACACAAGGATTAGGCACCGCATCAATTTCACTGTGTATTTTTGGTCTACCATACTGTATGTATAAATCAAATCATAATGATATCATAAAGCATGTGTCATACTGTACTTTTATGAGTCACTCTGATTCATTTTCAGTGAATGACTAAGAGTGGCAGACAGAGGACGGGTATGGATGGAATATATTTTTAAGCGTCTACGGAACTGTAAAGAGGAACACTATGGTCAGCTTCAACATTTTCTCAGTACCGTATCTGCCAGGATCTCGGTCAATTATTCATAGTTCATACGTGTTACACAATATTGACGACTAGATGTTTGCCCGTCCTAAGACTGTTTAAAAAGCATTTTAAAATGTATTTTCGTTCGTTCATTCGCCACCTAATAAATCAATAATATCGTTCCCCTAAGCATGGCGCCAGCCGGCGAAAAGCCAGGAAGATCTTTGGCTGTGCTAAGATGGTTTACACAATTTTTAATGTATTTTCGTTTCTTCGTTTCAGCGTGTTGGCCACCAAAGTTAATTGGTTTAAGTCAGTTTTAAGCCATTTATTTAAAAGAGCACCCATTTACGGTATATTACAGAAAATGTATTTTGCAGTTGTACAGGCGGTATAATATATCGGCGTTATATCAAATCAAGTCGTAAATGGCCAGTAGGACCGCTGTTCAGCGCGTCACTTTTGTTATGTTTCTGGCTTGTTTAATCCCGTTGAGCTCGTTCGTTTCAGCCTTTCCGCCACCCAAGTAAATTTTTGAAGCCCGTTTTACGAGAGGAACCGTTTACGGTATATTCGAATGAACGTTGAATGAAGTAATAATCTTTTTTTCTTTATTAATTCATACTGACAAACGCAGTAAGATTACATCGAGACATGACAGTGCAATTATCAATATCTTAACTAAATACACGTTATGGCAGCCATGCAAGGCGCCCGCCCGAGGGGGGTTGCGGGAATCGAACCGGGTACTGCTGCTGCTCTCATGGCCATGAGTGCTACCATTACTCTATTCCCCTCCCCATCTCGCTCCCCATCCCCAAGTGTGAACCGAAGGTAGGTTGGAATGTCACCATTTTAAAACAGTGACGTCATTGGTCATGAATTAGTTGGAAGCGGCCAATAGGAGGAGCGTTAATGAAAAGTTCAATCCGCCTAATTTCTGTCAATGATCGTCATCAGAAGTTAGTTTCAACCTTTAGCTCCATATACGACGCAAAGTACATTTCATATAAAACAGAATTAAGATAAAACTCTGGATAAAACTAAAAACCTTTAAAACTATTACGACATTTTGGCAGAAAAACCTACGAGTTATGTACACAGACGGAGGAACGATCATCATGGAAGCACATTCAGCCATAGCTTGTGTTCGCGAATGACTGTAGATAAAGCATCGGAGTTTCAAATATCTGGCAAGAAAATGTCTTCCAGACAATATTGTAATTTAGGCCTATTGGAGGAAGACCAATGAAAGTTTTCTGGCAGTAGATTTTTATGACATTACATTGGTGTCTCTTGTTTTTACAATAATCATTGTTTTATTATTTATTATGAACATCCGTAAGGCGCACAAGAAAATTCGAATCTGAGGTGCCTTTACTCAATCGCCAGATGAAGAGCAAATAGATATTAAGATGTTTGACAGCCAGTGAGAAGTAATGAGTTTCGAGGGGTTTCTTGACAGAAGAAGAAGTCGAGAAACGGATAAACATTGGTAGTCGATTCCATTCTATGGGGGCTGCAACACGAAATGCAAGAGACCATGGCAGTGCTACATCTAGGCTAAACCAAAGACCCATAACGGATAACCGCAGACGGCGTGGCGGGATGTAAGGAGAGAGTAGTGGTTGAAAGTAAGTAGCAGTGCACATTGTGAGGGTTTCATAGGTCAAACAGGCCAGTTTAATTCTAATTCTGAATTCTGCAAGAAGCCATTGAGGCTGATGGAGTAGAGTTAATCAGTTTGAACGACAAGATGCACGCCACACCACACGAGCCAGAGAATTTAGGATGTGTTGAAGCCTGTTGACTTCAAGATATGACATGGCCGCAAACACAGAGTTGGCATAATCAGAGCAGAAAAGAGAACAGGCTATGGTCTCTGACATGTCTTTGGTAAGAGCAGACCTTATGTGATGTATTGCCCTGATTTGACGTAGCGCTCGTGAATAGGCCTGCGCTTGGCCTTCGATTGGCGCTTTAGAAGTTTGAAAAGACAACTTGGTCAAATGGTCAATAAAGTGGGAGAAAACATCGAAACCGGAGACAAGAAGTTATGTAGCTTAGGTATGAAGTCCATCGGAGATGGTTTAACTGCAATATGACTAAGGAGAGACAAAACTTCCTAGTAAATTACAGATTCAAGATAGTGAAAGAAAATTCAGGGTGATGCAGTAGATCGTTCCATCTGAGATTGGTAGTACATTGGGCAATTTTTCCATTTAAGATTCCCAAGTTTGTTAACAAAAACAGTCAGAGCATAGTTTCTGGTCCTATCGTTCCGAGCGTTCGCAGTTGGCAGCTTCTTTTGAATGCAGAAGCCGCAGGGAGATCCGTCATCGGTTCTGAGGATTCTGAAAACTTTCAAGCTGCCGACAGTACTATAAGAGCTCATGGAGTCGTTTATGAGTTTATTTGTCTACTAGAGTATTTGCCCGTTATACATGACAGGTTGAAACGTCGCTCACGATTTAAACGTAATCGTCGGTCCAAGGTAGGTCGGTCAGATAGAAAGACAAGCGCATTCATAGACAGACGAACATCGGTTAGTAACCCTCCCTCCAATTGGCCTTAGGAACGTCGGCCAAGGGTCTATCAGGCATTGGAATGCGGTCATGTGCTTTTCACGTATAGACATTTCAAAGGGTTATCCTACGATGGACAGACAGAGGTGGAAAATTATATAATAGGCCTAGATGAATTTATTTGTTTTTGTGTTTTAGTTTTCTCTGCGCTGAAAATTAGGCTGAATCTTCTGCTGGTTTCATCGATATGTGTAGTTATATCCTGTAGTTCTGTTCCGCCTCTAGTGAGGAGGCCAATGTCGGCAGCAAAATTGGAGATTATTCGCTTGTCCTCCATTTAATTCGATTTTCGTCTCAGCGATGCTTAGGCTCGGTGTTCTCACTGCTTCTAATTCTATGTTAATCGGATATGGTGATAAGATTCATTCTTGTCGCAATCCCGTTCTGCGTGAAAGTATTCTGTGACCTTCTTATCTACCTCTTGACAATAATGATTTTTGGTACTCCTCATATATAAGCTTGATCAGTTTTTGTGGAACACACATGCGAAAGATTGTTAAGAGGGTAGTCTAAAAACTTGTGGCTGTTAGAATATTCCGGATCACTTACGGTTTTATAAAAATACCAAAAGATATAACTAATGGAAGAAATATTATGATTGATGTTTCTGTTATGCTACTACTTATCATTATTTCTAAAATAACAATAATTTTATTGAGTAATCAAATATTTTTATTTAAACGCAGTTTTCGTTTTACAACCTTCATTATGCTGCTTCAATATATTCGATTCTTTCGATTCATATTCATTAATACCTATAAATCTTATAACACTTAAAAAAAAGTCCATTACAATAATAATATGAAAGGAAATATAAACGGAAAGAAACGTAAACTAGAGCAAAATCGTCAGTAAAGTGTTCAAATTGGACACCATATGAAATGAGGAAAATAGTAAAAAGAGTGGCTTCGCAAGTTCACAGGTTTTGATGTCTACAAAATCTCCATAAAATGTTCACTTCTTGAAAGTAGTTTTGTCATGAAAACTCGATGTGTATTTAGCTAATCATTTTCGCTGTAAATTACTGCAATCTGAGAAAAAAAATTATGCTCCTCTTCTCAACCTCTATAATGACGGAGAGACGTAATTTATAATCAAATACGAAAGATTTCTAAGCTGCAATACCCAATCATAAGTATCTTCGAGCTGAAAGATAGGCCTACTAAAATTGTAATTTTAATGAGAAATATTTACAGCTTCGCTACAAGAGAAACTAATCAGAAGCTTTAATGTGCTAGCCTAGACAACAAACAGCATTCTTAAGTTCGTAGATAGACTCTACTGTCTAATCAGAAACTTGTCACATGCTCTGTAAGGTACCATCCCGGACACAGAAAATTTTAACATGCAGGAAAACCTACAGCGCCGTCAAAAGCGTCGCAGATCCGCGTTGAAAACTAATAATAATTCCCAAACGCTGACTCAGCAAGAGGCCACACAGTCGGAACTTACCAGAATTACTGAGCAAATTCCTCGTTTTGATCAAGAAAATCCGTCGAAATGACACAAAGACTGCCAACTACCAATATCGTTGCATCGTGTATAAAAACAGATCTAGCTGGGCCTAAATCTAGAAGGGTTACATAACATTTAAACACACGACAGATAATCACGCGACACGTAAACACAGACACTTAAACACACGACAGATAAACACACCGACAGATAAACACATGGACAGATAATCACACGACAGATAGACACATGGACAGATAATCACAGGCATTCATTGTATTAACTGTAAACAAAGTTTGTGCCACACTGTGTGCAGTGCCTGACTGGTCATTCAATGTGCCTGTCCTTGTTAGACTACGACTTTAGTGTACGAACATCTTTAACAGAAGCCGAGACTTCACCTGTTACACTGCCAAGTAGAGATTCTAAATTGCTGACAGTTTATCACATAAAATTATATTATTTATTACGATATGGCGACAAAAACAGATTCTGTTACATTTGGCGTCTCAACAAAAGGACGCTCAACAGTAATATACAGAAATTTTGAGTATGTTAAAGTTCGTTTGAACGTTAATGATTTTTATATTTTTGCATTTTTGTGTTTTTAAGACAGATTATCAAGATTATCAAGGTTCATTAATTTGTTTTGAACGTTAGTGATTTTTATATTTTTGCATTTTTGTGTTTTTAAGACAGATTATCAAGATTATCAAGGTTCATTAATTTGTTTTGAACGTTAGTGATTTTTATATTTTTGCATTTTTGTGTTGATTTTTATATTTTTGCATTTTTGTGTTTTTAAGACAGATTATCAAGATTATCAAGGTTCATTAATTTGTTTTGAACGTTAGTGATTTTTATATTTTTGCATTTTTGTGTTGATTTTTATATTTTTGCATTTTTGTGTTTTTAAGACAGATTATCAAGATTATCAAGGTTCATTAATTTGTTTTGAACGTTAGTGATTTTTATATTTTTGCATTTTTGTGTTGATTTAATATATTTTTGCATTTTTGTGTTTTTAAGACAGATTATCAAGATTATCAAGGTTCATTAATTTGTTTTGAACGTTAGTGATTTTTATATTTTTGCATTTTTGTGTTGATTTTTATATTTTTGCATTTTTGTGTTTTTAAGACAGATTATCAAGATTATCAAGGTTCATTAATTTGTTTTGAACGTTAGTGATTTTTATATTTTTGCATTTTTGTGTTGATTTTTATATTTTTGCATTTTTGTGTTTGTAAGACAGATTATCCTATATATCGTATGTTTGGAATTCTCGTGTTATTATGTCGCTGTGATTATCTGTCGTGTGATTATCTGTCCATGTGTTTATCTGGCGTGTGTCTACTGTCTAAGTTTCTGTGTTTAAGTGTCGCGTGATTATCTATCGTGTGTTTAAATGTTGGCACACCATCTAGAAGTAGGCCTATGCATTGGATTTGTCCGATTCTGCATGATTAAGCTGTATATGACATAATTATGCCTTAGTAAATGATTCCTGATGCTGAAATGACATAAATAAAAACAGTTAACGACCGACATGGACTGTGATGTACACTATATTATGTAGGCTTATGAATCTGTCTACATCTAGCAGGATGCAGCAATTGACCTGCTTCTTCAGAAAATGAGCATAATTATGTATTCCAATATTGCAGGTCACTCTAATTAAACTTAATTGCACAAGCTTGTATAAACACGCCGTTGGGACATGTGTATGTATGCACGAATGTATATATATATATATATATATATGGGCTTTAATAAGTAATGCATCGTATCCACTGGAGCTACTGAATGCGATGAGGAAAACAAATGACCATGTTATGTAGACCATGAAGATGAAGCACTGTCCAGTACTTAGCTAGAGCATCATTGGATAAGCTGTTATCCAAAAGCTTATGAGGTAAATCAGACAACCAAACTGTGGGCATGTCGGTGTGACGATTAGCGATGTGCTGTACTAGACAGATGGTATAGTTTCTGTTAAACGACGCTGTGATAAGCGTTTACCTCCTCGTTAAGCAAACTTAGGACTGGCATCAACCGAGAACGGCAGTGGTGGAGTTTCCATAATATATATGTCGACATAGTCTGGTCAGCACTGACGGATTACCGAGTATCTTAGATTTTGCGTGCTTGTTAGGCCACTTGTTACTAGTTGTCTGGAACTGTTGCCTAAAGATGTTCTGACCCATAAGAATGCACGTCTATCTGCAACAATCCTGATTTTCATGTATAGCTGACGCCACTTAAGTGCATAACGGATAAGTGCATTATTCGGTTATCTGTAGAGAAGGTGGTCGGTCCAGTTTTAATATAGGGAATTTCAATGGAGCACAACTCCGGGTATTGTATATCGCATGGGTGCACAATTCGAAATGTGCCTCGCCGACTAGAGGCCCGTTATACATTGCTGCGTACATCAACTCCGAACTCCGCATAATTGTATACGCAACTTAGAACATTCTGGTCGCCTATGCAGTTCGCCCGTGAACAGCAAACGACTCCTGCTTAGCTGCACTGTGGTCCGTACTGCGAGTGGGACGGGAGTGCTATGTGAAGCAAGCCACTGGCTCGGATGGTGTTGGCCCGGTTGCGAACGGGGTGAAAACAGGAATACCCGTGTCCCCAGAGGAGGATGGAGAGGGCACTACTGCAATCTATAGGGGAAACGACAACGGGAACTGGACAAAGGCACCCGGATCGAACTGCCCGGAATTCATGAAACTTGGCTCAGGCGTTCTCAGCGGGAACTTTGATGAACCACGGATTTCGTCGACATAGGCCTACAGCTGGGCGCGTAAGCTTTCAGACGGCGGGGCTTAGCTGCACTGTGATCTGTATCAGCTTGTGACGTAACAATGTTACCAATTGACATCCAAGAGTGTGCAACCAGTATAATGAAAGACACTAAACATACTGTTTAATGTCTGTCATTCACACTATTACAGTAGTTTCCTTGACACTAAGACACATCTGTTGTTTATGTTAACATCTGCTATATGCATAAGTCGGTTTAAGTGCATAGGTTCAAGGCGTCACGAGCTTATGCTCTAGAGCGGTGTTGACTGCATAGTAACTGATTACTTCACGTAACTTGTTCGAATACCTAAGATTGCACTAAGAGAAAGTACTTCGCACATTCTCTTTGTGGATAACTGGTCCGTAACATTGTTACGTATGACGTGGGCTAACATTGTCACCAATTGACATCCAAGAGTGTGCAAACCAGTATAATGACAGACACTGAACATCAAAGAATCGCGTCACCTAGCGAAAGATGTGATGAAGTACATAACTCGATCATCATTGGATGTCTTATCCACGTTCTCAATGGGTTCCCACTCACAGTCAACTATTACGATCGCGTTGATTAAATCTATAAGTTCTTCGTTAGCAGCGCAACCATAGGGTTTGTAGTTCATAGGTTAGGTGCTTTGAACATTAGAAAGCAGCAATTGTCAAACTCATAACTTAAGGCCATTAAAACCATTCAGCTATCTTTGGCTGATCAAACGTGAGGAATCCCGGTGGCTCGACCGTTCGGTAAATTGTTGTAAATTGCTGGATGTCGGCTCGAAAACGTCTATATAGGACACACACTTCAAGAGTAGGTTCTTTCACTCCAATCAGACAAGGAAACTCATATATCTTCCGTACTTCCTCAGCACACGAAGAAGCAAATGCGCACCATCAAATTTTCTTAAATAGAAACATTTTAAAATAATTTAAACAGGCTCAGTGTTTGATCTATTTGGGGAACGATGCAACAATGCCTATGCATAATGAATATTTATTAAATTCTTAGAAGGTCGTTATTTTTCTTCTCAAACACGTCGTACTCTTTTCGATTGCTTGAATAAAGCCACAGAGCTAAGATTCACTTTAAAATACTTTACTAATCAACAAATATGTATGACCAGCTCTAACGGGTTACTGTGTGTATACGTTGATTGACATCAAACGATGAACGTGGTAGGAAAAACACTATTCCGCTAGCAGGATCCCATTTTCTGTATTTAACTCGTTCGACAAACTTTTCAGTTGGATGAGCAGTTTTCCATATTCAAAAGACATTATTTCAGAGTCAAGAACAGTTGAGCGATATATTATGCAACAATTTGTCAAAATGTGCCGTAGTTGACAATCAAACGTTCAGGGTAGGAATTGTTGAGGGTTGGGGTTCAACCCCTAGTCTTTCATAAGACCCCGCAGTTAAGTCTTCATTTCACACCCAGTGGGGTCGTTTCCAACCCCCCAGTTGTGCTAGTGTGATTTAGCATCATTGGACTCTGAGTCTCTGACAAAGATAAGAAATTTCCATGGTGTATCATGTAAGCATTTTTGAATTTTCTCAACAAAGGAGCTGATTTTGATTCGCGTCTGACTTACAAAATTTCTAGCGTTGAAATCAGCTGCTTTCAAATTTCGTTGACGTCAGTGTGCGAAAAACCAGTATTGTTGTCCTCGAGACCAAGGTCTTGGTCTCGAGTGCACTCGAGTTCGTTTTTTAAAGTTTAATATTTAATATTTACTTCTCCTTTGCATATCTAATACAGCCATTAAAGTGAAATTCTATCGTTTAAGAAGATGTTCTACCCGACATTCAAGAATTCGTTGAATAAGTTCTCTACATTCTTTCAACACATGAAATGGAGACCAACAAGCCAAGACAGACGGTACGGCACATAATTAATCAAACGAATAAACGCTTTTCGCGGATACATTGAAATAATTAACCATATAATTACCGGATTTGAAACTTTCTTTCGACAAAAGCAGATAATTCTCAGGCTTTTGTACATGGTCCGTCAACTGATCGCTGCCAAATCTTGTTTGCTCCATTGACCATCTTGTCTGTGACCTTCACTACTGGATGTAGACTAACTGTCTCTGCCTAAACACTTCTAAGACTCAATTGATCTGGGTTGGGACTAGACAGCAGCTTGCTAAACTCAACTTTCCATTGCTGACTGAGAAATTTCCTGCTTACACCTACTCTTCCACCGTCCGCGACTTAGGTGTCACACTTGACTCCTCCCTCACATTCACAGAGCATATCTCCAACATGACTCGCTCCTGCTTCTTTCAACTAAGGCGTCTCAGGGCCATTTCACCTTCTGTCTTTACCACCATAGTTCACGCGTTTG
The DNA here is from genome assembly GCA_963556255.1 of Allolobophora icterica. NCBI lineage: Eukaryota > Metazoa > Annelida > Clitellata > Crassiclitellata > Lumbricidae > Allolobophora > Allolobophora icterica. The sequence continues at coordinate 25,500,416 of OY744610.1, forward strand.
TCTGCTCACGCTTGAACTACTGCAATTCGCTCCTCACGGGTCTCCCCAAGCAGCGTCTCTCCCCTTCAATCTGTTATAAATGCTTCTTCCAGGCTCATCGCTCGACTCCCCCGGTTTGCCCATGTCCCTACTTACATGCTTGATGTCCTTCACTGGCTCTCTATTGCTGCGCGCATCCGATATAAGATCCGCTTCCTTGTCTTTAAATCTCAGCAGCCTACTGCCCGAAATATCTCTCGAACTATCTGCGAAAACCGCTATCTGCATCTTCTTCTAGCTCATTGCGCTCTGTAAATCGGCTTGATCTTTTTGTTTCCAGGGCTAAAACTGCTTGGCCCAGAACCGGGCGTTTACTGTAGTGGGTCCCACGATCTGGAATGACTTTCCCCTCTGCTGAGGGCCAAACTATAGTGACTGGCTTTTCCTCATCGGTCTCGCGTTCCCTAAAGGCATTTCTGTTTTCCCCGGGGCTTCTGTGCTGAATAGCTATTCTGCGAGGAGTGCTTTATAAATTTCTAGATACAGTAAAATACAATACAAGAAAAGATTTTGACTGCATTCTCCTTATTATTACTGGCTCGCAAGAATTCAAAATAGTGCAGACACTGAGAAGTAAAACAAAACGTTCATAATTATAATTAGTTATGTTAAAAGAAATTTAGAAAAAAAATATGGTTGTGTATACTTGTATTGCATATTATGACAGATTATTTGTAAATGGCTTGCTTTCGATGAAATGACATAGCGATGCCAAGCACCGTTATGGCCGCCACAGATCACGCAGTACTATGTAGGATATTTTACGTAGATCTGGGAGGATGTAGCAACTGAACCTGGTTATGTAGGTCAGAAGGATCTCTTTAGGCCCTCTGTTGAAGGCCACTCTAATTAATTATACTTAAGTTAAGACGGATGTTGCGGTGCGATGGGTGTGCATAAGCTTGTTATAACACACCGTTAGTACATGTGCATTATGTATGTACAATTGTACATATGTATGTGTGTACGTATATGTCAGTATGTATTTCTCGATGCATTATCTGGTCTCTGATTCTGCATAATTATTAGTCAAGTGCCTTAGGAATTACTTGTTTATGACAAAGTGACATAAATACAGACAGCCAACGACCGATATGGCCGATAGGCCTAATGAAAGCTGTATCATGTAGGCTTATGGATCTATCTACATCTAGCAGGATGTATCGAATTGAACTGCTTCTACAACCAATGAACATCTGTGTAGGCAGATAAATTGAAACAGTTGTTGAGAAGCGCTCGGCGTGCATGAGCTTATACTAGTACATGTGCATGTATGCATGTGTGTATACAATGTAGGCCTATATGGGGCTTAATGAATAATGTCAACCTCCTCTTTATGTTACTTAGGACTGGCACCAAGCGAAAACAGCAATGGTGGAGTTTCCTAGACCTGATATATAATATGTAGACAAGATCTGGTCAGCACTAACGGGTTAGCCTACTGGGTGTCTTATTTTTTTCGTTTTTGTTTAGCCGCTCATTACTAATTGTCTGGCCGTTGCCTGAAAATGTTTTGACGCCAACGATGCACATCTACATGGAGCAATCCTGATTACTTCACATGTCCGAATATCTAAGACCCCACTAATAATTATAAAGTACACCGTACAATCCCTGTGTGTCGTTACTGGTCAGCAATGCCATAGAGTCGCGCCACCTGGCGAAGGATGTGAAGAAACACATAATTCAGTCATCATCGTTCTCAATGGGCTCACAGTCGCATTTAATCGATCGCCTTGATTGAACCCAAACAATTTTCGTTTGCAGCGCCAGTTCATAGTTTAGGGCTGTGACCATTATATCACTGACTCTAATCTCTTAATCATCTACTGCATTGTTGTCTAATATTCACGGCATCAACCGATGGCGCATCAAAGTCAAGTCAACATCCAAAAGATCACCAAGCAGAGTTCTACTTTATGTATTAGTCCCCGGCGCCGCCGCCATCCGCCGCCGCCACCGCCGCTAAGCCCTCAAGTCGAAACCAGTCGCTAAGCTATCAACTGCTATCGGCTTCGTTCACATACTATTTTTCCTTGTTGGTTTAATCGCAGTTTTCAAGTTTCGATTTGACGAAGACATCAGCAGCAGGACATGAGTAACACTTAAAAATGTTAAAATACAATACAATACAATACAATATTCGTTTATTGAGGAAAACAAGCTGACATGCCGCAACTTGGTACATTATACGAGAAGAGTTTGCTCTATTAGCAAGAGTTCTTGTAGAGAATACAAGGATATAGTTGTTGTTGTCTTTTTTGGTAAAGTGAATTTATGCATTCTATAGCGAATATGGTGTTCATGATCACGAAGGTGGGGGAATAAACAGGATGAGAATTGTCTGGGGTTGGGGTTCAACCCCTAGTCTTTCTTAGGACCCACAGTTACGTATTCATTGCACACCGCAGGGGTCGTTTCCAATCCCCTCAGTTGTGCTGGTGTGAATTAGCATTATTTGATTCTGAATGTCTGATAAAGTGACGAAATTTCCTTGGTGTATCATGTATGCATGTTTGACTTTCTCAACATAGGAATTGATTTTGAATCGAGTTTGACTTGCAAAACTGCTAGCGTTGAAATCTGCTGCTCTCAAATGTCGCTGACATCAATTTGCGAAATACGAATAAAACATTCAACTCCACATGGATCAAAGTCTACCCCCAGTCTTTTTTCTACAATTCTCACACGGGAGTACATGATTCTCGTTCTCTGCTAGGCTACTGCCTGAAAGAGACACGCATCAACAGTTTTGGCCAACTGGTTTTTCCGTAAGATCGGGTACTGCTATAATTCCTCCTCGCTTCATTCGATTTATCAAGCGCTCAATTTCACGACTTTCACATAAACATTAATTTTCACAGTCCTCGGTCTGTTCCCTGTCAGCCTGCCCACGTGGACCCGGAGAGAGCCCACATGGGTTCCATCTAATGCCCACTGAAATGATCTCACGGTCAGTACAGTATGCGGTAAAAATGAATTATATTGTTACGTAATCAGGTATTAGTCCGCAAAGGTTCACCAGTCACTCTGGTACAGAGTAAAGCAGGGAGGCGACCTGACCGACGACTCTGATGAGCGTAGACTCGGATCCGACCTGGGCTGGTGAACCAAAGTCCTCCGTGCCCACCTTCTCGTGGTGCGGACCGTTAGTACCCTTCCTAGGAAGTACTCTTCCTAGGAGGGGGAACGAACGGGCACGGCAGGCAAAACCAGGGGAAGGCAATGGCAAACCACCCCTGTTAATCATGCCAAGAAAATCGTCATGCCACACACCAAACCACGCCGATGGTCGCGGATGGAGGGACTCCCAGGCCGGAGCGCTGAGGTGGGACTCCCAGGCCAAAGCGCGACTCAAGGGCTACTGGGAGAAGTAGCAAGACGGCAACGGAGACTGTGTGGCATGACGATCGCTAGGGCTCCTAGAGCCGACGGCACAAAGAACAAAGAATCAGGTATTCCGATAGACATATCTGATTACCTGAGAAGTCGATAGCAAGTCGCTAAGTCAGTCGATAAGTCTAAGCGACTTAGTCAGTCGATAAGCATGCGACTTAGTCGACTAAGTCGCTAAGTCACTCGCTAACTCATCAAGTCAGTCGGTAACTACTTAGCGACTGACTCCGGGGACTATTATGTATGACCAATCATGTGACTTTGTTGAATAGTTGTAAGACTGATAAGGATAATAAGGATAAAGATAGTGATAAGAACTGATTTTACATATTGTGGTTAGCGAGAGATATTTTTGACGTACTTAAAATTTCCACATCATTAGCTACACATATCTAAAATCGCTCAGATATAATTATGCATCTCTAATTAACTTTCCTAATCGCCCCTCACTTCAGTAATGACATCATCCTTGTCATAATGACAGACAGTTTTACTTTTCATATGGATTTTGTATGGAATAGTTAATATATTAGCAAGTAAGCCTCAGACCAGGGCTGCATGCTGTTTAGTGGGAACTACTTAGGTGCAGTTTCTTGTGGGGAATTTACAATTATTCGTGTTTTAGAGTAAAACCTTTAAAATTGCAACAATCAAAGCTGACGGAAACGTCACGTACTCATGCTGTGAAATATAAGGACCGTTAATGGACAGAAACAGAATTCTGAACACTCGTTGGTTGATTAGAAATTTAGGGTTCAGACCTGATTTGAAACCTGAATAGATAATTGCCAACTGGGTTACACGTGCAGTGTTATTGTCAGCCCTGCGAACAAGTTTCATGAAATGATTGTTCGTGCATGAGTTTCTGATACCCACAAATAGACCTTAGAAGATTGTCAACCATATTGGAACCTTATACAGGGCGTGCCCCTTCCTGGAACTTTGCCGTTCTCACAATATGTTGCCAGCCGCCTCCATTCTGGGCACTTAATACAGCCGTGTGCATTCCGACATTTTTGCGGGCGAAGGTCAGACTTCACCGCTCGTGTTCATATGTGGCGAGGAGCTTCAGTTGGTGATGAGTTGTGCATGGTCCTGTTCGCCGTCGTAACCATAATATGTTCAAATAGTCATAGTTTCATTGCATTGCTCTCACCGATGATGTAGTCTGCATCATACGTCGATAAATCTCAGCAATGGCGACGTGAGCCATGTGTTTAAATTTCTATGCTTCATGCACATTATTTTCTAGATGCATCTATGACACCACGCAGTCTTAGATCCTCATCATGGATATGTAACAGTATTACATCTTGAAGATCTGGGAAAAGTGCTGCATCATTGTTTTCGCAAATGTAATATGCAATTACGACAAAGCATTATATTCTCAACAGTAGTAAACTACTTTACATGTCTCTCAGAATGGAAACGCAAGTAATGTAAGCGTAAGTGTTAAATGCAACGTATTGGATGTATTGTAATGTGCATATTATGATGTCCAATTGTACATCTCCAAAAATACTCAACGCCACACAAAAGCCACGTCAGTGATGAGAGCTTAAGCACTGACGCTTTATCAAATTAATTGTTCAACAGCCACGTTGCTTGATCTGTTCAGGTGCAAGGTGGTATGGGGTAGGTCACACTGAATTGCAATTGTTTCTTGAAAGCATATTTTATGTGAAGTAAAGTTACTTACACGGTTCCGCGTTTATCGATGATGAAAATGGCTTGTTGGAGGCTACACGCATACAAACTAAACACCATGAAGAGGACTACGTGACTGATGCAGACTGAGTGGATGGCATAATATTACCATAGTGGATGGCATAATATTACCATAGTGGATGGCATAATATTACCATAGTGGATGGCATAATATTACCATGGACGTTTTACCGTGCGGTGAGCAGATATTCAATCAGGAACCTTATAAAACGCCTGCATGGAAACCAACTAATCCCTTAGACAAGGACTCATCAGCTTCTCTGTCTTCCTTCGTCTCTGGTCTACCGGCAACGAGGTCATGTTCTTTACAAGGTTCATTTTAAGCAATCCCTTGAAATATATATATAGCGCCCATGAACAGTTGGTATCATGCGCTCACATTCAAGTAGTGGTCTTGAACGTCTCGAATTTGCGTCTTGTGATAACGATTTCTGCTTGTCACACTGTACTAACGTCTTTGCAAGTTATGTCCTGAGACCGAATAATGATCTCAACGGCAACATCGTTATTTCTTCATCTGTTTCTACGCTAATTTTCTCAGGCCAAACTTGATTTGAAAGTAAAGCGCTGTTTATCCAAATTATTGTAGTCCCACCTCTTCAAGAATTCCAACCATAATCCAGTCGTTCCTCTGCCTTCGAAGCATTTTATGCACAAGATCGCCTGTCGGTCGGGTTTTTAGCTTAACAAAACTATTCTGCTTCCTCCTAGTTTTAGTTGTTACATCAATAATTTCTCTAATCATTGTCCGAAAAACATCGTCATTCTCACCTTTTTAAAATGCTTTATTTCACTACAGATTGAATCGAATCACTTTTAATCAGTGGCGTAGCAATGTGTTGTGCAGGTTGTGCAATGAACAAGGGCCCCCGACGGTCAGAAGGGCCCCTAGCAGCGAGTAGAGTTCTTTTTAGCCTGAAAGTAAATCTACATGTACAACAAGTTATCAACATATTAGGCCTACACAGTACTACACACTCAAATGACTCGAGTCAATAGTTTTATTGGCTGAATCTTAAGCTGGAATATTGCCTTTAACACTGCTGGATGCCTCTGACGACGAACTGTATGCAGCAGCCGAGTTGTTAGCTAAGCAGTATGATACCGACATATCGCTTCCAACTCAGCTGTTGTCATTTCGCTCAAGATTTCGTTCGAAGTTCTCAACGAGATCAACCGTCTTCGCAATTGCACAACTGTTAGGCCTACTCGTAGACTATTTTGCTCTTTCGTCTACATTCAGTGATGTTGCTGTTGACTTTGCCTGTGACTGTTGCGACATGTGAACGATCATTTTCAAAACTGAAGGTAATCAGAAACTATCTACGAAGTAAGTGGGCTATGTCAGAAGAACGGCTGAGCGACTTGGCAATGTTGTCAATAGAAAATGAACATGCCAGAAAGCTTGACACTTCAAAAGTGGTAGATATTTTTGCGGCAAACGAACGTTTTTACTTTTCTGGTTTTTTTATTCTTCTTTTTAGGCTACCGTAGGCTAAACACTTGTCTAATTTTATTAAATTGTTTCGTTATTTTTTATCAACCAAACCAACTGTTTCACAATTCGACAGAATTTAAGATTGGATAATTCATATGTTAGCAGTCATAGCAGATGGAACAATGTTTTTAGATTAATTATATCTAGTTCATTTTTTAAGCTAGCCTGGAGAAATAAAAAAAATGTTTTATAAAGATAAATCGGAGAAAATTTTTTAATGTAATTATTTAATTATTATTTAATTGGGGTGCGATTTATGATATTTGCATATTTCTCATGGTGCGAAATATGTAAGTACCATATCGCAAAAGCTCCAAGCGTTTTTTGCACAGCGCTATTTTGTTTCAAGTCAAAGGGGGTTAAAGGGACCCATAATCGAAGCTCTGCACAAGGGCCCACACAAATCTTTCTACGCCAATACTTTTAATATAATAGATTAAATGTCATTTGAAACAAATGTATTTAGCATTAAGTCAGATGTCTTAAATATCAGTTTTCACTCATTTAATAATCCATTTTTGTAGCTGTATTGCATGAAAATGAAACTGTCATGTTATCTCTTCTTTTGTCACGCTCTGCGTTTCATCGCGTCCAAGAACGCTGCATCTTCTGCCCAATGAGTCAAAGGAGTAGAGACAAATATAAATTTCATACTAAGCGCCAGGTTTAGAAAGAATGTGGCAGAAATTCAGTTTCTCTCAACCGTCCGACTGGCCTTTCTTTCCCAGATCGTTTTATTGCTTAGCGATTTATATCCACACTCGCTTGCAGTGCTCGAGTTAGTCGAGTATGATTCCAGTCTGCCAACACTACGTGTGAGGTGAGCAAATGTCCTTGCTTTGATCATCTATAAGCCAGTCGTCGGCAAAGTGCATCAGCGTTAATGACCTGGGCAATGTAGGAGATTCGCAAAATTTTTCTCTGGCACTATTTTCAAGGCAATCCTAATAAAATGTGACCACGTGTACTGTAACTATAGCGCTTCTCAAGAACGCATCGAATTGGACAAAAGTCCATTGTCGCACCAGAGATGTTTGAATAGTTGAAGAATTTGTTGTCTTGATGCGTTATATACATTATAAACTCCAGCTGAAAGAGATTTGCAATGGACTGACAGGTGAGAACAACATGCACAGTTGCGGCCATATGGTTCCGGTGTTACACTGAGTCCTTCATCATCCTTGTCTTCTTCCCTGTTGTGCAGGACAAGAATGTGGGAACAACCTCTTGTTCGCCACGACGAAACTAGATTACATTAAGACGGCGATATCGTATCTCCTTCTGGAGCAGTTGAAGAATGCAGAGTCGATCTCCTGTTCACTACGATGCAACTACATTGATCTATTTTTTAAATAATGCGTAGCTTTTGCAGAAGAATCTTCGAATTGTGTGTTCAAAAGGAAGACTTGTTTTCCAGGAAGCAAATTCAGTCATTGCTTCTGTAAATGGAAGATTACGGTCGATTAAGCATCTGAGTTTCAAATATCTTGCAATAAAATGTCTTCCAAGGAAATAACTACCTTTAACAGACAAAGGCAATTGAAGAAATACCAAGAGTCCATTCCCATTTAAGCAGATAAACTGGCCAAAACACTGTGCAAACGTTGACGTTGGAGTTAACTTAATTTTCCGAAAATCGTCATGCA